>JAVQJG010037863.1:0-55035 GCA_036024015.1 Craterocephalus amniculus
ATCCATTTTCTGAACCGCTTAATCCAAGTGGGTCGCGGGTGTGCTGGAGCCTATCCCAGCTGTCAAGGGGCGAGAGGCGGGGTACACCCTGGACAGGTTGCCAGTCTGTCGCAGGGCCAACATAGAGAGACAGACAACCACTCACACACGCAAACTCTTACTCTCCCATAAAAATAGCTTTACTCTTATTTAAATGCATTTCATTTGTTTGACTAGCCCCGTCTCTTTCACTTTACGAGAATAACACAAGTGCTAAAGATCATACACGCACGCAAACGCGCAACAACTCTGCCTGGCCTCTTGACCTTGACTCGAGAGTTCTAGTACTTTACAGCCCTCCAAAGGCAAGGGAGGTTGTCAGGGAGGGGGTGGTGAGACTGCTGACCAGTTATGGAGCAGTGTTTCAGGGAGCAGAGCGTACCAGACTGGAGCAGGAGGAAACTCATTTAGCAGATGAGTGGTTTTTGGGAGCACGCAGTTCCTATGAGAGGAAAGAGGTGCGAAGGAGAGAGCACCAGCGGGGACGGTGTGCTTCCTGTATGTAACAGCGCCAAGCAAGCAGGCCAATCATAACACAGACTTTTGGAAAACAAGCAATGACAGCTTAAAGATAAGGCCTTTGAAAGTTAAAGATGGCTCAACCTGCTGCACTGCTGGCGTGTAAATCTGTCTTACAAGAGCGGAGATATCGTTGCAGTGGGTGTGCAGGCTTCTGCAACACATTACTGCTCATTTTCAGGCTGCTCTCACTTTTAGGAACCTTTGCTAAAATGGTCATTACTGCACTTTTCTTCATTTGCACTTTTTTCTTTTACCACCTGCCACATATTTTCCACATCAGGTCAGAAGTCTAATAAAACATTCCAGCAGCAAAAAGAGAAAAAAACTAATTCTTTCAGATTAGGTGAGAAGCCTTTTCAGAGAAGCCTAACTTGCATTAGACACATATGAGCTCAATTCTTTTCATTGATTTTCATTAATCCTCACTGTGATCCCTTCCTTCTTTTTCGGGAGGAATTGGGCGTAGGGTGAAGAGGATGTGTAGAACCAGCATTATAATACCCTTACACATGAATCTCAGATGTAGCACTGTTAAATTAGATGGGATCATTATGATGTCTGAAGTTGGACCGTCAGCTGGCCAACAGCTTGCACTCTTGGCTACTCTGCAGTTGCTCACACATGTGGCTTTCTCAACAAGGGCTCCAATGCGTTCCGTACATTGATTGTCAGCGCAACTTAAGTTTCCTGCGTAAGGATGTGGGCAAAGACTTGGCCGGCTGTATATCTGGCTCAGAATGAGAGCTGGAATGAAGCACAGGCTTCTATTTAGCAATCTATTCATGGCAGCTCTAAAGCTTGGAGTAAACATCTAATTTCTAACTCCTAAACACACTCTTCTACTTTCCCTCTAAGTAATTTCTCCTTCATTTAAATCTCTGTTTGGAAGATAAATATGACTTTTCTAATACTAAGATTCCTCAGTTCAATAATAAAGTCAAGTTTTGCATGCAAATATGTTCTTGTATGAGTAAATGCTTAATTTTCTACAAATCTTGTCTGAGAGGTTTCAGCTTATGGACTGCAGCTCAGGATTACCCAATTCATAACTTCCGATATGAGGAAAAAGTGAATAACTGCACATTTCAATACCACATGCTAAACCTTTCAAGATTAAAACTGTGAATTCTTTGGCACTGAAAAGAGGAACACAATCAAATAATGTCCTGAAATCCCCCCTACTGAAAAGACTGACCTGCCTCCAGGTCTGAGATTTACAGTCAATATAATATTTCGATAAAAGAGAAATAGCCAGAAGCGGGTCTTTGTACAACTTTTCTCACATTCAGAGTGAAGGGAAGGGAGTGAGGCAACAGCTGTGCAATAAAAAACGTGTGGCCTCATAAGTTAACATTAAATCTGAGTCAATACGCTTTCTTTCTAATCTCTCGCCTCTCTCCAGTTAAACTTTTTCCATTCGTTTCAACTGTGTCCTTTGGCTTGGGTAAGGGACCGCAGACCTTTGAGATGCAGGCAGGGCCTGCCTTTTGCTCACTGCAAGATTTAATGTCCATATCCTGCCTTAAGCAGCCAAAGATGGAGACTTTAACTAATTGGGAGTGATGCTGCTGATGTAATGTGAACTACAGGAACCATTGAGGAACTATGAGAACAGCCGGCCAAAACTGATCGCTGGCTGCTGTGTGACACCTGTGGTCTCCAAACATCTCAGATAACGACAACACATAAGCCAGAAAAGAATAAATCTGTGCATGTGTGTCTTGGGGAGAAAATAACATGAAGAGTGTCTGCTGTAAAGTGAGGATGTGGGCGTTTGCACTGCTGTGAAAAAGACGAGGGAGCAGAGATTGAGTTATTCCAGTCTGTCATGGCCACTTTGTGACACTATGGGGAGTCAAGTGTATGGCCAAAATTCAATGTTGAATTACTCGCACTGCTCTTAAATCAAGATTAATAATCCTTAATCTTATTTTTTTTACCACCCAATAAACAATTGTTACATTTATAGAGATAAAATAACAGTATAGTGATGCTCATGACTGTGTATAGCCAAACGTTTTTTGGTCATCTTACTAAAAGCAAAAGGTACTTTTTGCTTACAATTTTAAGCATAATGAATGCGGCCCCCATCATATGGCCATAATCAGTTATTGGAATGGTTGTTTCCTGGACATGATAAGGCTTTTCTGCCCTGGATATTTGCAACTTTCTGTATGAAAGTGATCAAATGTAAAGATACTGAATCCAGACTTAAGTCCATTTCAAATGACAGCTGCAACTGACCTAAAAATGACAGAAAGAGAAAAAAAAAGCAAGCATATTTTAAATCCAGCATGCCATGATACCTATTCTACATGGAACCGAGTGGAAAACGGGCACAAGAACGGACAAAAACACTTTCAGACAAAACAGAAGTCATTACCTCGTCTGCATCGGTGGCTGTTAGCTGCATTATCTTGAAGCCATCTCCGACATTCTCCTCAATGCTCACATCAAGAATATCATTAGGAAAAACAGGCGGGTTGTCATTGATGTCCTGCAGTGTGATCTCCACCTGCAGAGAAAGAATAAACACCATCGTTTCCATTAAAGCTCTGCCAAATGGCTATCGTCTGCACTCTGAGATCACTGCAAAGAAGGGAACATTTCTGTCTGCTTGAATTTCAGAAGATGAAGAAGCTGCACTTGCTGGGGAAATGAATCAACCTCTGACTCCAGGGAAGTTAGAGAGGAAAAACTGTGAAATCATTAGGCAGCATATATTACCTTACAGGTTAAAAAAAGGGGAAGGGAGGAAGAAATAGTGGCGTCAAAAGCACAAAAACCATTTTTATCAGTGCATTACAAAAAATCCTTGACACCAGTTTTTGCGTATTATATTATGCAATTCGAACATCTAAGCTTAGGGGAAAACAACATATGTAATTTCCAAGAAATAGAGCATGAGCTAGCCATTGGCCATAATAAGCTAGCCTTAGCAATAAATTATTTGCCTCTATTTTCCTGCAATTCAATTAATAGCTACTCAAATATGTTCGCAACTCACTCGTTTGAGATTTTTTTTTAAAAGTTAAAGCCGTTCTTTGATTTTTTTTAAGTTGACCATAATAATAAAATACTTCATGATATTTCAATTAGCCTAGTTGAAAAATAATGGGCGAAGAGGGACATTGATTGTCTTCTGATTGATACCATAGTTAAATAAAAAATGCAATATCTTCACATATCAATAACATTGCACTGCAGGCTTTATATACCACATTGTCACTGGAAATCCTGGAAAAAGTACCATTTACAAATTGACTTCAGGCTCTATTCTATCGAGACGTGCCGTGAATGTAACAGTAGAGCAAACTAACTGCAGCTCAGGGAGTTTCACTTTCAAGTCTTAGAAACTAAAATAAACATACATTACAGTAGACCACAGACCCCCCATGTGGATAAACTTTACCCTGCCTAAGAAGTGGCTTTGTTCTGATAAGTCAAATGCAATGCAGAGACAGCAGTGGTAAGAGTAAAAGCTGTGATTAGATCAATTGTTTGTGTAAACTTAAAGTAATGCAACTTAAAGTAAATCAATACAATTTATTCCTTATTTAACGGAAGCCCCATGTGGAGCCCCAAAGATTTTCTTACCACACTTGGAGAACCTCCCGCCAACAGTTAAGCTTGAGGCTATACTATCCATTGTTGTGATTTTGTTTTGTCACGGTTTTGGGTAGAAAGTTGGTATTCAAATAATGGGAGCCATTGGTATTCATTGATAGTCTTGACAACATGCTTCAACACTGCAGCACATTATGTAAAGGCTCTTGTTGTTTAACAGCCCCCAAGGAAAAAGTCATTTCTATTAAAACTGCTTACAAAGTTTCCCACTATCCAAGACATTCAGCCTCAAATACTAAACTTTGAGTTGTGTCATGTTCCAACATCAGTGGACAACCTCACAAATCTTTCCCATGCCATCTAAATTAAATTCTAATAACTGCAAACGCAACAAACAGAATTTAAAGCAAGGTTTACTGCAGTACTTGAATCACCTGTAGCTGTGCATTAGCAGTTACAAGAAGTGGGCTATCCATTACTCTAAGGGAAAGTGGAAACCCTGGAGACAGTGAGAGTGAGACATTTATGGTTTCAGTTCAGAGTCTAGAGTAGAGATATTATATTTCCACTCATATCCACAACTCACAACTATCCCCTCCGCCTCATCCGCTAACCCAAATATGCATTTCAAAGCCAGTAAACATGGCTTTTGAATTATAACAGACATTTTGCTGCACATTCTCTGTTTATTGCTTCTATAAATATGGAAAAGCTGTGTTTAAATTCTCCAGTGATAGGATCTCCATTAATGTTGACAGTGATTATGGTAATTCATGTGTCAGGCATTACAAGATGCCTGCGACTCACAATCTTCTTTAACACATACGGTTGAAAAGATTGTTGGTGAGATAAAATAAGAAATGGGAATGGAACATTTGTCAAAAATCTACAATGGATGCAGCCTTCTGAGACAACAACAGTTTTTCCTTTGGTTATTAATGGTGCAGACAATAGGCCCCAAGGCTGCATGACCACTAAGGTGGAGGGCCAGACTCAGCGGTCTATTCATGAACTGCTTTTGACGGGGAAAGGAAGTCTTCACATGTCCCACAAATCTACTCTGCAACAGAAGCAGGAAACTCTCAGCTGCCAGCTGCCACCAACTCCTTTTGTAAAAAAGCATCACTCATTAAAGATGACCCAGAAGCAAAATGTTTTGAGGGTGAGATGGCTGAAATGGTGTCACACTCTGACTGAATAAAATATTCAGCTGCTGTTTACTGTGTCGCCACCAAACGGGCAAGTCAGCACGAGGTCACAATCACAACAAACCTCCTCACTGAAAAACATATTCATGTCATCCTGACAACGACGCCGTCCACTTATTAAACCCACTCTGAGTTGGTGTCTGTCCGTCAGCATGAGTGGAAATAATTAAAGAACAAGACTGATTATGTTCCGGGCAGCAGCGATGCAGAAGCCGCATAAACAAGTCACAATGACAGCGGCTCTCGACTCAACTTGCGCCCGAGCTGAGGGACCGGGGCAAAGTCAACAAACAATGAATATTTATCTCCCGCCCTGTGTGTCCCCTTGATGTGTAAATAATGCAAGGCCCACTTCTGAGGAGTGAACTAATTAGGGTAGAAGTGCAGTTTTTAGAAATAATTACGCCTTACGCTTCCAGTTTGCATTACCCAAACTCCCACGGGACACAAACATATCAAAGAGCTTTGGTGAAAAATTCATCGGAGGAAGGTCAGGAGGAGGGGAGTGGGGGGGGGGGGGGCAGGAAGAGAGGTTTTGTTCCCTCGACCTGTCTGCAGCTCAAAGCGAACCCAGACGCCATGGCCTAGGCAGGTGAAACACATTAGTTTACAAGCTAAAAGATTGTGTTTCACGAACTACTGTTTCAAGTTGCAGGTGCTGCTAACTGGCTGCCAGGGTTTTATTATTTATGGGGAGGTATGAATGATTCACACGTCAAGCGGTTCCTGGGCGCTGTCGATTATGAGACTGTAAGTGATGGAAAGGTATTTGTCCAAGAGGTTGAGACTTGGCCATAATAAATTCATCTTGGGGCAAAATTCCCAAAGCTTGTATGATATATTCAGAAATGACAGGTCAGATTATTTAGATGCCACAGCTCCTGTTATGTAATCTAATCTTTTCTCTCATAACATTTGAATTTAAAGGGTCATTTTACCCAATTTTTCTACTGACCTCTTGAATTATGTAGCTGTACACATTTTTTTTTATTCATCCATAGAAAGTTTGGGGAGACTGTTGTGGTGAGACACCAAAAATAGATGGGATGCATTAACGTTCACATTTTTTGTTAGGTCAAAGCACAAAGAAATTCATATTTTCTATTAACTCTCTGTTGAGAATCCAAGTATGTAATTGTCAAATAGAATGTGTGGAAAGAACGGAATCTTTCAAATCATCATCACATTCAGGCATCAGCAGACATGAAAGCAGAGGCATAGAGTTTAAAGTAACAGAATGTACCAAAATGCCTTTTCTGTTCGACCACAATGTCGTTTCCACAGCGAGAAGAAACCACAGTTCTGGTTACAGCTCAAGGAATCACCTGCAGCCCGGAGTGCTTGCAACCAACTTTCCAGAATAGTCGCAAAGTTTTTCAACTTTCCAGCTAAAAACTTTTCTCATACTTACAGTTCTGCCAAGTCGACTGCAGACAGATGGACAGTCAGACAGACAAACCGGGGGGAAGACATCTATTATGTAACACAATTCCACAAAGGCCATGCACATATTCTATCAGTTATGAACGCAGTTGTTTTTAATAACAGGTGGAGAGTCTGATTAATGGAGTGACGGCTTGCATTAAAGATGAGTAATACGCTGCATTCTTGCTCCACTGAACACTAACAACCTCTGAGTGAAATTCTCATCATTAGCTCAAAAAATGTCTTACAATCTTGCTGGAAAAAAAAAAAGAAGTCAAATGCAACTGATGCAATAGTTCGGCTGTAAATGTTGAGATCATGGGATCATAAAAAGCAGAGCAGGGTGCGCCTCCTGCAGGAACTAACAATCTCAAAATGATTAAATGTCTCATTAGCTGCTGTTGACGACTCAGGGTCAGGGGTTGGGGGGAAGCACCGACTTCCAGCGCTCATTATCCTCGGCCTCAGAGATTGAGAGATTCCACTTTGCATCATCCATTTTTCACTGATGTGTATGAGCCCAAGTTGGGCCTAATGTGTTAAAAACAGGGATCAAAGTGTGATCCCAAATACAACACTTCATCATAGAGCCACAGCAAGAATCATACGCTGTTCAAAGAAATGACTCAAACTTTTGGCAGAGAAGAAACAGTTAAACTCGCATAGCCATAAAAGATTTTAAAAAGCCTTTGGATGATTGCAGCGAGACGTGATAAACAAACGGGCAAAACTGATTCAATCTGAGGTACAATGTGCTGTTTGTTTACAAAGACATGATGGTTATCTAAGGTTACCCTGGTTTAATGCTTCAGCCAGGCCTTGTGTAATGTGAGGACAGCTCTTAGAGGCTAAGAGAAGTGTAGACTGGCACAGCTTGGGTTAGTGAGCACAGTATTCCAACAGAAGCAGAGAGATACCAAAGCTCCACTTGCTGTGTTGGGAAATCATCACTTAGCCTTTTCATATTCAGACAGAGAGGCTACATCCTTTCCAAGTACTGTCTCTGAAACATTTGAGGATCTGCACCTGTGAAGGTCAGTGAGGACATCCAGAAAAATTCCCACAGCTGCTTCATCAAAGGATCGATCCTCCAGGAGCTTCTAACGAACTCCGTACGTATTGGAAAGTCAGACATTTCCCATACGTCTTGCTCCATTTAAGGTCCAGTGCACTGGATGAAGGAGTCTGTCATCTTCTTAACTCTAGAAATTGATAACTAACTGTCTAGAAAAAGCCCAAGGCAATATGTGTTTGCCTTAATCTAAAAACCGTACGGGACGATCCAAGCACATCTGAGCTCCATGCTATGTGAGAGAAGTGGAGAAGTGGGACCTGGGTGAAGGAAGGCCATATTCAACATAACTCATTTCACGGAACTCTGCAGACAAAGACCATCATTATTGTGGTTGTTTCTAATGTTTAGACTGAATGTCAAAGACTCTTGCGTCCAGATTTATAGGGCCGAAGAACTCACGGGCTCTGCAGGTCAAGGATATTGGTAAAGGTGCCATCTCCGCTCTGTGTTTTAACAACAAAAGGAAACAAAACTAAATAATTACGACAAGGTCAAACCCATCTCTTCTGCGTGGCTTCTTCAACACGTGTACAATCGCAACTGGCTGGATCTGTCAAACAAATGCCTGCGGGGCAATTCATCTTCCAACCGCAGTCATCAGACTCGGCAAAGTGCATTCGTGCTCAGGAGACAGGAATTTAAGCGAGGTAGAGATGGGAAAGTGCCAGGGGAAAAAAAGTAGACAAAGCTGGACGTCAGCTAAACCTCAACACACTGTGCAAGAGAGAAGTCAGGATACGATCATATCCCCCTTAAGTCCCCCCAACCCAAAAAAATCTTCTGCAGACCTATGTCAGGAAAAAACAGAGTAAGTTATAGAAAGAGACAGACAAAACAAAACAAAACAAAAGGGGAGAGTCTGCAAACTATCACAAAGCACTTGGCTCCATGCAGCCAACAAGGGGAGAGAGAGGAGAGGCTATGTTGGACAAGTGGTTTTAATAAAGGGGATCACTCTCGTCTCTGTGGACCACTTCACCAACTGTTAAAAGATTGTTTGTCTACAGCAGGCCCCCTCAAGTCCCCTTCGAACCCCTGCCAAACGAGGTTCCCTCTGAGCATTCCTGGTCAAATATAATCCAACAGAATGAATAACCTACCAGGCCATGTGGGCCAAGATACTGTTTCATAGAGACTCTGGGTCAATCTTTGCAGACATAGGAGTAGAAAAAAATTATGACACACTGCCTTTTTTAATAGTCCTGCATCTGGCTGCAAGGAGTGCAAACTGGGGTTCTTCTTCACTGTACAGGCATAACTCTTTCTCTCTTACTTTCACGTGCAAGACTCAGATGGCGAGTTTAATTAGACCTTATGCAAGATCAGGGTAGATGTAATGGCGAGATTTAGATCTCCTTGAAGCTGGAGCACAAATTCAAAGCCATCATTCAAATTACCATAGCCTATTAGATTCAGCACGTTCTGTATCCACACACCGAAAGGTTAGAAGAACATCAAAACAGATATTTTCTCCTACTTGCGAGATGAAAGCTAAAAAACAAAATAATTAGCCTATTTGTGTAATCTATGCTTTGAAGATGGAAGGAGAGAAATGTATTTTCTCTTTATCAGTTGTCTGTCTTTTTTAAGGGCTTCTTAAAAATGGAAGGGGACCGTAACTGCAGTCTGACGCCTCGCTCGGCATTGGTGCCACTGACTCTGCGTGAGTCTGCGGCCTTATCACGCCACTCTCTCCACAATTACCCACAATTACGGCATTTAGATCACGTAGACCATGGAAAGCAGAGAATCTGAGAAACAAAACTTTAAGTAATTGCTCAGAAACACTTCTCCAGATAGATTGAAACATTTTTTAACCATTTCAGTAAATGACATCAAAGCCTGTCTCATAAAAGAGTCTGGATACACTAAAACTTTGAGGAAAAATATTCTCATGGCTCCAGTTATCACTTACTTAGCTGAGAAATCGTCAACATTTAGTGTAAGATAAGCTCAGGATTTTACAGGTTTGAGAAAATAAACTTGATGACAGCGTGTTTTTCATTAAAGATAGACGGTTAAAGATTACTTTTCAACCCTGTGGAAGACACTGCAACCTTTAGACTAATATATAAGAAAGGAAATTCCTAAAATGAGTGAAAAAGGCTTAATCTGTCATCCAAAGGCTGCACATTACAACAGTTCCAGCTCTTCAAATGCATAATGAAGTCAGAGCAGATGCCACCTGGACTACTTGCATCATAAATTTCAGATTGTAGGATATAATATATCATTAATCTGTTACATCGAAAAGGGCCATTTTTCACCAGACACACATGTAATCTTTATTACATTATTATGTTTCCCTGCTTCACCTTACTTAATGGAGAATGAATGAAACTGGATAGAAACATGTGCTTAAATAAAGAACTGATTATGTCCCAAAAGTAATATCATTGCTTTTTCCAATGATTACTTGCTGCGATATGTCTTGAGCTGCCATCAAGAATACATATATTGTATACATATATGTCAGAGGGAGGGGGGGGGGGTTGTTTCCACACAGCCGGGATGGAAAGCTTAGACTTTAAATCAGAGGGATTTTAACTGATAAATGCTCAATCGTGAGTTGTGATACACCAAAGATATCAGGCATCTCTCCCTAAAGCCATCATTGGTTTCCAAGACTTTGGCAGCACTGCAATATGCTTTAAAGACTATTATAGTCTCAGTTTCTTGGAAAAATGATGAATGCATGAGATTTTCAGGAACTCGGGGGACGAGAAACACACCAGTGAAGGATTTCTGTTGGGAATTGACCTAAAATCCTGCAGAAAGCTAACACTGTAACCTAGAAATGTTGGTTAAACAATTAGCCTGTAGGGTAATTATATTTGGGACTGATCTGATCATCCGTTCATTAAATCTGATTTCCATCGTGGTTACTGTTATGGTTGGCATTAAATGAAAGGAAATGTTGTCCTCAGACATTGCATCGGCCTGTCAGGGGTTTGAGACACATCCCTTTTCACTTCTATTAAATCTTATTGCACACACAATAAAATATAATGAGGACAACATGACGAGCCTGTTTCGAAACCTCTTATTAAGTAAATGTTAAGGTGAACTTAACTTGTGGAAAAGCTGCACTTAGGACTAAAAAACATATATAGCCTAGGCCTACTTGAGCTAGTGCAGGAGTTAAGGTTAGCAAGTAAGGAATGTATGAAGACATATGTGTGTGTGTGTCCATTAGAAGGGGTGGTGTAGGAACCAGCTTTAATCCAAAACAGGACTTGGATTGTTGTGTGAAAAGCCCCAGGCACCCCCTGGAGCTCCTGTTTATGTGAAAACCCCCTGAAAACATTAGCGCAGAGCAGCAACAGAGTGCGGGTGGGTTGGGCACATAAGACTGTGTGTGTGTGTGTGTGTGTGAGGGGGATGCAGTAGTCAAACTTGTGGCTGACCTATGCTCCTGGCGGAAACCCGACTGCCACCCGAGGCTCCCGCTGATCAAATTAAAAATAACACAGTAGCCTGAGTAATTATTGGGGACAATGACCGAACTGAAGATTAAATTCAACAACTGCACTTCTGTTTCTGTTTTATCAAATCAAAAATAATTTCCTGACCTGATGTTACAGCTCACTGACATTTTAGCATATAACAATACAAATGCACCTTTCATGTACAATACATGCTTCCTTTGTTTTTGGAAGTTGTGAAGCGATTTCGATACCCCTCTCATGCCTGTGTATTAAATAAGAAGTTATTTCAGCTGGAAAGTCGTTAGTAGAGATGCCCATAAGACGGAAAAATAAACCGCCATGTTAACACTGCAATTTGTGGTTTTCATTATGTGCTGTCACTGTTGCATCGCACTGATTTATACTATTTATCTGGCTGCTGTTTGCTTTGAAACACTGACCAGATATGTAACAATTTAAAGACAATGCCCTGATTTATGAGGCCCAGCACTGGTAAAGGATATTTTTGTACTTTGCAGAGAGCTGAGCTAGCGGTCTCTACCTGGCCACAACCTTCTTGGTGAGGCACGCTAACTGTTTCCAGCACAGACATGAGAGTTGCTGTAATATTTTATTTAATTCTTAACTGACAGAGTAAATGTAAAAGCTTCGTCATGCTTATTATTTGAAAAAAATTATCCCTTTCAGCATGAACAAAAAATTATGTGAGAACTTGCACTTTTGGAGCCCAGACCATGGGAAATGATCACATCACACTGATACATCACTAGCAGCATGTTATTCTGGTTGTATGATATATTAAGGATGATTCATGAGTTCTAGGTGCACCATCCAATGTGTGCGTGGATCTGAACAATAATCTGTGAATATGGACCATTCATGTGTGTGCAAACTCAGTGTCTAAAGAGGACAGTAGACACATGCTTCACCAGCATTATTTGATGCTTCCTCAGTCTTTGGCGTCATAATAAGAGCTCATATCAAAGAATTATCATCATGGCTTCTGTGTTTTTTTGAGAGGCCGATCGGATTGTGAGTGAGCTGCACAACCTTGCAGCGAGTGGTTATAGCAAGGACACAGTGGAAACAGTCTTTGCTGTAACCCCAGCTGTACTGTACGATGTGTTGCACTCACATACACTACTATAGACAACAACAGTCAGCTCAGGCTTATGAGACACCATAAAAAGTTTCACAGCACAAAGCAAAATTGTTTTGCAAAAAAGTCTGAGATTATAGTTTTTCTTTTCTCCACACTCATGCAGGATAAGTTCAGATGCTTTGGTCATCAATTACTTATATTTCCATATGTGCTCGGCTGTACCAGCCGTCCACAACAGAGGGCTGGTCCAGGCCCATCTTGGACAATGTTTTCAACAGGTGTACTTTTCTTTTGAACTTCCCTTCATTTATCATCTCCACTTTTTATCCTTTTTTATATATATTTGGAAGGCCACACACTGAGCCCTGCATTGTCCCCGATGTGCTAAATTATGGGCAAATTTAAAGAAAAAAGTGCTATTTTTGTAAATATATGAAGGGGTGGATGAGAAACATGTAAAACATGTTGTTGAACTGTAATAAAGATGAACATAATTATAATGAAACTAAATGTCTTCAAGAAACTAAACTCGGTCCAGATGGCTTGACTCAAAAGACAGTTTATGTGTGGAAGATTTCCCATTTACGTACAACTTCATCTTAATGAAAAAAGATACACTATTGAGGTGCAGGATGTTACAATCTTGGACAGAGAAGAATATAAGAAGCAGGGAGAGAAAGTGTCTAAAGGTTAGATAATGACAAAATGGTTCTTACACTCCGGTCCGCGAGGGCCGCTGTCCTGCAAACCATTTGTCAAGCCAGTAGAGCCGGTGGTAAACCAGCTTTGTCTTTTACAGTTTTAGCTCAAATTATGTTTTTACATAATCCTTTCAGTTAAAGAGACATTAGAAATTATTTTCATGCATCATGTGTTTGTGTTGTGTGTGATGATGAATGTTTGAAAAGTGAAAAAGAGAGTATGATCAGGTGTGCGTTATTGATCCTTGATGTTTTATACTTACTATCTAAATATTTGTTTTTATGATGTGGTTTTTGTGATGCATCGTGTGTGAAAACTATACAAATAAAGTTTGCTTTGATTTTCAGGTTTTGGATATTTCCCTGCTCCAACACACCTGACTCAAGTTTATGAATCATTACCTAGAACAGAGATCCTAAACCCTGGTCCTCAAGTGCTACTGTCCTTCAGGTTTTAGATGTTTCCCTGCTGCAAAACACTTGATAAAGACTCAAGCTTGATGTCCAAAGCCTCATTGGATGAGAGCAAAACATCTTCAACAATCTGCTCAGTCCAACTGACATGAATCAGTGTTGTATACCATGATGTGGCTGAATGAGAACAATCACAGACATCCCCAACAGACTGCAGAAAAGCTATGCAAACTATATACACATAGCATCCTCTTTGCTTTTATTTTTTTCTGCCTGCAAATATCTGAAGTGGAGACTAAATTTATGTCAGATACTCGATTGAAAAATTACATTATGTATAGTTTAGTCATCCCATTGTAATAAACTCCAACATGTTGGAGTTTTACCCAAAAAAGCTTAAGTTAACACGTTGAATGCAACCTTGAGGTAATGTTGCAGTTTACTGCCTCGGCCCAGTTTCTTCTGCTTCTATTAGTCAAATCCGGTAATGTCATGTTGAAATAACTATAGTACACCGACCACCATAATCACAGCTTCACCCCACATGATTCAACCTTGTTAATCCTGAGCCAAGAAATACCGTATTCCATTTTTATTCATCATCATGAAATACCTTGCTTTCTTGGCGTACTATACATCTGCCGTGGCCATTTAGGCCTCAGCAGGAAACAGTTTGACAAGAAAACCTGATCTGGAGACATTCTAAGGGGCAAGAGGAAAAAAAAATTTGATGGAGAAATGTTGATGAATTTAACATGAGGTGGCGTAAAAAAAGACTTCTGCCAAATAACTTGACAATGAGGGACAGTTTCCCCCCGCTGAGGCCATTCATGGAAACAGACTGGAGGGCCTTGAGATTGCTGTGCCTCTCTTTTCACTTTCTCACACACATAGATGCACATGGATGAAAATGCAAACTGTGCACCAATCACATGGTAGGCGATGACATGCTCATTCATACATGTGCGATGCTTGAAGGCACCCTTCCCCCACTTTCTGCCCGCACACATACTTCCAAAAGTACTTCCAAGCTACAAGGAGGTCTTACAAGGCTTCACATGTTTAACTTTGTCTTATTATCATGAAGATGAGCTTTTCAGAAGTACCATCCATCTTAATTAACAAGTCATTTGTATGCACTTCAGCCCCCAAGACAAAAAAAAGCATGGGAAGAAATTCTGCGGCCAAGGATGTATTCTAAGGCTTTAAGACATCATTAGTAGATTTTACAAAAACAAGAGAGGGTTCAAGCGTCCCCCTATGTTGGCTGCACATTTCATTATCTCCCACTGTTCATGGCAATTCCCAGTTTCATCCTTTGGGTTTTTACAGATGTGAGCCAAAACTTTCTCCGTGGAGCGAGAGTTTCACTTCTCACTCCTCTACAGTTCAGCATAATTTGAGGCACCCTCCTCTTGATTTACTGCCCCGGCCTTAACTTCAATGCCTCGCTGTCTGTAAAGCAAGAGCGACTGACGCATAGCATGTCGCTCTGCGGCTACCAAAATGAGTGAATATAATTTCTGCCTTCAGATGTCAAGCACGAACAAACAAATGTCAGCCTCTATATGATCTGTTTTCCCTCAGCAGTTCCGTGGCTAAATGGCTCTTAAAAAAAGAGGAGCTGTTGAAAGATCCCTATTTTAGAGTGTCTGTGTTTAAGCAGATGTCTAGCTTTCGATATGGTCACTTCTGTGGGTGGTGTGCACATTTCTATATGTGCAACGGAGGGCTTCCCATTGGGCCTGTGTCTGCGAAACAAAAAGGAAATGTTTCCAAAAACAGCCTTATGGGTAATTCGCCCTCACAGCCATCTCTTTTTTTTTTTTCCTTTTCTTTTTCTTCTTTTTGTCTGGTGGCACGCTTGAATGCAGCCGAATAGCTGAGAGACAATTCGTCTCAATTCCGCTTTCAGGAAACCTACAGAGACTATTAATTGTCAACACATAAAGGCTCCATAGACACCCCATGAGAGAGGAAGCAGCTCATACTCTAAGACTTTTTTTCTCACTCTCCTCCTCCATTCTGTGTGTATCTGCTGCCATCCATTACACCTTTGGGTTTTCTCCGGGGTTTAGAGGGTCAGTGTGCGAGGTCAGAAGGTGATGATTTATTCCTTGGAGCAGTTTCATTGTGGGAGCCCTTTGGTTACAATGGGGTCAAAACTGCAGTTTAGTACAAGGGTGTCATTTGTTAGCTGACCTTTTCTGCCAGGTCTGACATGTATAATGTGGATTGGGAGAGAAGGGGAAAGGGAAGAGGCAACACACAACTTCTGGTCTTCATTTTTACCGTTCGCTGCTTTAAGTAAAATCCTCCAGAAGTGAGACAGACTGACCAGGCAACTACATCCCCCAATACCCATAGTATTGGGGGATTTGAAAGAAAGAAATATTAAGAAAACAAAGGAGCTTGGAAATCTTATACTCTTCATGGGAACATGGGAACTGGAACGAAAAAAAAAAAAACTTTCTAAAATGGAGAAAAGCAAAATCCATAAAGGTTGGTGTTTCCTCGTGAGGAAATTGTTTAGTCTACTGACAAAAATCGGCAACAAAAAACAAAACAGAAATCAAAAAATCATTAGCGATATCTGTGGTAAACAATGTGGAGATGAAACACTAGATAAACAACGTGTCCAAAGCTCACTCCACACCCAAGGAACACACAAACAGGGCCCTGAGAAGTGGCATCCTAATTCAACATTTACAGAACATTTTAAACAATACGCCTTGGTAAAAAGCAGACCGTGTTCAGAACCACAATCTTTGTGAGATATGTTTAGACTGAGTGGCTTCGGATAACACAAATACACAAGAGGTAAGATTATATCCAGGGCATCTAAGATGTTAGAAAACTCAAAAGTGCTTCTCTTTGCTGTTTGAGGAAGCTTTAACAGTGTCAACAATAAGTTAATGGAACAGAGACAAAGTTTACCTACAAACTGTCAAAACTATTTGCATGACTTTTAGGGGGATTTGTTCAGAAAGAAAGGAGGGAGTGAAAATCAATGTGATCACCATATGGAGCAGAGTTGTTGATGCAATGTTGAAAGAGGAAAACATTGGTTTGATGTTTGCACGATATCCAGAGCAGAAGGTGAAAAAGAAAAGAAAGAAAAAAAATCTTCAAGAACCTAAGCTGGAGGACGTCTGGCTGCTGTCAGTCAGTGCACAGAAGAGGATTTAAGAAGCCCTGCACCGGGGTAAAAGGGCTTATAGTGTCACACATGATCTGGTCACCGACAGGACCAGTCACCACCTCCACCTCCATCCGTCCTACCCCACCCCCCCCATAACAGCTCTGGCCCAACATACATGGATGAAATCAACCACTTGGCACGATGCGCTCAAAGTAAAGGGGGACTGAGTGGAAAGAAAAAGGAATGAGAGCAACAATTGAGAGAGCAGCAAACAACTTTCCCATCCTGTCCACACAGTATTCCAGCCTGTACCTCAGCTGTTCTGCTGGCTTTGTTCCACAGTTGTCCCAGAGTGGCACATAAGTCAACTAATACACTAAATATCTGATGTGGACATAAAGAACAGCTACTAGCCCTCTTAAGCTTCTTATGTTCAATCAGATCAGATGATTTGAGAATAATTTATTTCCATAAAATCTTGTGCAAACGGCACAGTCATAAAAAATATATATACAGCCTTTTCACTTCATCTACTCACGTGCACATCACTCTGACCGCTCCCTCTCTGGGTTTTAATTCCTGTTTCTATTTTTCCACTGAGTGCGAGAGCTCCTCTTTCAATTGAGATTCCTGACAATTCTCAGGTTTCTAGTAAATCCAACTCTTGGGCACAACTGTTTATTCCTACCTGTTTAAACAATAGCCCAAAAGTTTAGAAAAATGCCAGAATATTTCTAAAAATAAAACATATCCTTTTGTGTTCCATGGTTCCAGCCTGTCACACAGCGAGGGGTTTATTTTCTTTCAGGGTGATATAATTTCCATCTGACACGAGGCTCTGTACATCAGTGAACCATTGAATTCTCATCTTTCTGCCCAGGGAGGGGTTTTGCTGAGCCAACACTCAAGTAGTGTACTTCACATTTTCACAGCTATACACATTCACACCTGGAAGGTGTCCGCTCCAAAGCAGCCCCGTCCTGGCAACCGTGAGACTTTATTCAAGCAGTTTTGGCTGGAGTGAGTGATGAAGTGACTTCCTCAAGGGCAACTAAATGTTGTAAGCCTAAGAGGTGTTTCTTATTCGAGTCCTTCTCTTCAAGACATAGCCTTCAAATATTCAGATGATCTTGTTGCTCAAGTAGTTTTATAGCTGCTTCAACAGAAATGGGCTAATCGTGTCACTGGAAAAGTTAAACATTGGTGAAATGCGAAAACTTTCTCTATGTTTAACATATTTATATGTATTAGTATAAAAGAGACCAGGAAAAAAAACTAGCTGACTAATAACTCAGATCTCTCAGGTAGGTAAATCTCTTGCTAAATTACAACTGAAAATGTGAAAATCAAGGTAACTTTATTTGCATTGCACCAATTCGCAATAAAGTAATCTCAAGCCACTTATTTAAAAACATATCCCAATTCCCAATTGTTCTCAACATCTAATACAAAGAGGACAAATAATTATACATTATATTATTCATATAATGACTGTGTTGTTCATAAACACCAATGAAGGAACTTTGCTGATAAACAAGTTAGCAGAGATAGCTTTAAAAAAAAAAGACCTGTCTCCTTCCTACATTTTTTAAAATATTTAGTAAAAATGCACTTCTAAGGTATAATTTTTTTCTTTTCTTTTTCTTTGTAAAAAGCACCTCTTAATGTTTTAATGCCCAAGTCTTTGAAACTCATTAGCTGATATGTCTCTGTATTGTCCAGGAATACCTCTGCATTGGATGGCTGCCTTAAAACCTGGCAGGCCAAAAAAATCTTTTTGAGCCAGATGGTTTGGCCGGACAGCCGAGGGTTGGATTCCCACGAAGAAAACACTGAGTTTGGAGCTTTTTCAGCTATGCCTCAACCTCCCAGCAGCCCTCAGTAATGCCACGATTCAAACTCACTGGGCTGCGTGATGTTTAATTGAACCACAAGCTGTTAATCCAGAGAAAGAAAATCAACTAATCCAGATTAGGGTCAGCCAGACGGAGAATGGAATTGTCAAATGCACTCCCAGGCCTGCTGGGCACCTTTAGAGATCGGGCTCATTACTTGAAAGCCAAACATGCTCACGTGAAACAAACACCAAACGGACTCGAGGGTTTTTTTGTGGCTCCGTGAGAAGATTCGGACATAATCTCAGACCGATGACTGCTGGTTTGTTTATTTTCTGCCAAACCAAGGATCTAAACCAGGAAAGGATCAGTGTGAGAAATGTGTGACTGGACTGATCCATGAATGGAATTTTAACAAGAGCTGTTAGGTGGGAGAGGCAAGCAGACTCAGGGTTATTTGATAGCGTTTGCAGATGCGGTTGACACGCCGATCGGTTTCATTGCTAAAACACTGTATCTAATTCGCCTTCTTCTTATCTCCTGCCTACAGACAAAGGCTTTTTCTCACTTCAGTCACTTTTAAAGCATTTCGGCATTATTTTCACCATCCCTCCAATAGTCATAAAAGGAAAAATGGGGGCAACAACATATCTTTATAGAACGCCAATGAATAAAATTTCCAAAATACTTACCAAAATCACTGAGGATATTGCAAGGATATGTCATTTCTGTTCATCGCATCAATGAAACAGCAGGACATATGGTCAGACTGGTACTGTGTTAAGTCAAAACAAAAAGCGTGAGAAAGTACACAAACCTGAACGTTATAATGCAGCTGGATCATTACATCTGAAAACACTGAGCGAGTGAACCGAATGACGAAATGTTAGTTTTGATGTTTTGAACCATTAACAAAAAGCTCAGGTAATGCAAACTGAAAAGTTTTACAATAAATTTAAAATCCTTGTGCCTTTTCCCAGCAATGAGAAGAAATGAGCTCCCATAAGAATCAAGCAGTGTGAGAAGAAAACCAGCTGATGCCCACAGTTGAAAGGAAGTTTCCAGAATTGTTTCCTGGGTTTGTAATGTTATTAGGAAAGAGCAGTTAGCAGGGATGGTGGAAGTCAAGTTGAGATCTGTGAAATCAAAAGTAAAGAGACCTTTGCATGCAGGATTTCAAGTGGGCATGCAAAAGAGCTTTAAGAAAATTCAATTAACTTCAAAGTTCTGGTGTATTGTTCCTCGGTGTAGTGACACGAACAGACATAACTGTAGGACTCATCAGAAGAAAGTCTTTTCTTTATCGTCACCAAAGATTTCAGTCGTGAGTTTGCAAATGAACAATTCTGTTGCACTTTGAAAATAGACCATGTTTAATTATTGTTCTTTTTGTGGGGGTAATGGCCAAAAGCTGGTCTAAAAGAAAGAGGTAATTGAATTGCCATGCTTTGACCTAGTGTTGCAGCCAACTTCTACTAAAAAAGGGATCATGATCAATATCACAGCTTTCAGATCCCAAACCCACTTCAAAACCCCCAAAAATGGAGACATCATCACAAAACCTTTTGGCTGATCCCAGAAAGAAGCGTATTAGAGCAAAAATCTCCAAAACAAGAACAAAAACACTCTTTGCTGCAACATGAGGTGTTTACAGGCAGTGTTTCTTGCCAAAGGGAGTGTTACAAAGTGATGGCCATCCAAACGTCTGCTTCATGACATTTATGTTATTCTGGAGCAGTAAAAGCTAATGAGTAAATAAAAAAGAGTAATTTTGTACAGAATAGTTTAATAAAATATGTTTCCTTCAACTTCATTATTTTATATATATTAATATTTAATCATTTAGTTATTCCTTGACAAATATGTTAAATTGTGGTGTGCAATTTATTTCTTGGAATTATATCCTTAAAAGGAGCAAAAACAGAGTAATTAATTAATATTTAAAATACCAAATTTATTACATTAAACTATATTAAACTACTGTAAATACATTATGTATATGGAATATAATTTAATATATATCCATATCTAATTCATTCAATTTTTCATATTTTAAACCTCATTCTTCAGGGTTTTTTTTTTCTCCATTTATTTTAATTTGATTTCAAAGATAACAGATAACGGCAGTTCTTAAATGTTTGTTAGAGACGGGAATATGCATGTCATGCAGGGCAACATAATATTAGGATAACATGGGAAATATGAATTCCCTGAATTCTGAGATGATACAGTATTATGCCTATTAACATATCAACAAAAAGATTCTCATATATGGTGTAAATCTCAAGGTTATTCTTCATATTTGTAGAATAAGCAAAAATGCTGAATTTTCTCTAATACTACAACCATCTTAGATCTGCATTTGTCAAGCCAAAATGTCCGTGATAAGAATATTGCGCCATTACTCAATATATAAAATCTTTATATAGTTTGCAGCCCTAATACGGTATCTTATCTATCCATGACAGTGTTTACAGTTATGGGAGTATTCTTCCCTACTAATGGTTTAACACTCCTTTCATAAGTGTAAAATCAGATTAAACAATCCAAATAATTTCTCTAGAAATATTTTGCTTTGACTTTGCAGCTGCTTTTGCACTCACAGGGTCATCACATTTGTTATATGAACTTTTAAACCTAACTGAAACAGCTGCATAATACAAATTCACTTGACTGGAAGTACATATTTACCCCTCTTCAACATGCTTAAGTTCCTGCTGTGAAACTCAAGTTTGCAAATGTAACTATTTCACTGGCAACTGTAAAATATTTCTATGTGGAATGTCTGATAAATGCTGGTGGTGATGAATAAACATGGGTGACGGCTCATACTGTGTCCCTCTGTAACTGTAGTACATTGTAACACAATGATTAGAGTATATCATGCACACTGCTGTGTCATAAAGCTCCCACAGCACCATAAGGGGCCTCAGATTAACCTCTCAAACAATGACAAACACCACACAAGTGTTGTACTTTACGTTCTGTGGCTATTACTGCATACCAGAGAGGACCTAGCAGGAGTGGAATTTAAGTATGTGGAGGTAAATCCACATTAACACAGTGACACAAAGTCAACATTCACCAAAAGGTATAGGGCTTTAAATGTGAATTTATTGCCCTCAAGTCGCTGAACATAGTATGTTTTTGGTAGTTTTAGGAAGGCTGTTCTGAATTAAACGCTGCACAACGGCACATTCCAAGAAATGAAGTCTTGAATGCAAGCAGGTCAACAAAAAAGATGACCGCTCAATAATTTACCATAAAGGGTAGTCAAACGGTGTTGTCAGGGAGGACACGGATACTGCATCCCACACTGTATCCCGTGCGGCACCTCTGAGTGGTTTCAGGTGGGAATGGACACTAACATTTATCCACGAAACCTTTTTTTTTTCTTTCCTGAAGCAGCAGAAGAGAGTGGAAAGAGACCCAAATTGGACTAGGCAGCTGTGTTTGGAAAGGGAAACGATTTATCAAATACACAGAGTGATATATGCAAACCATAACTCTGCATGCATGGTCTCATCTGCGATCAGTCTCCTCTGCAACTGTTCTCGGAGATCCATCAAGGCCGCAAAGACAGATGAGGCCACCGCAATTAGTGCATCAACAGCTGGGGAGGCCATTAGACACTCCTGGGTGTTTGCTTCATCCGCACTGTTTAGAGTAGGCCGACCGGCATGGACAAATACAGGGCACTAATGAATGGTGTCTGTCACTGTGAGCTGGGAGAGCCTGGGCGAGAACTGGGGAAAGTTTTTAAGGGTAACAAAGTGAAACTGGGGGCAAAAAAAAAAAATGGCAAAGAAAGGAGGGGAGAAGTGACGTCAAGCAAACTGTGGAGAGCACTTTGGAAAGTCTTATTAAGATGTGTTATTTTTGCAGATGTTCACTGTATTTTGGCCAGGGTTAAGAAAATAAGTGGTATTATAGTTTTGCCATTTGTCTGTGGAGAATAGCTCATTGACTCGAGCCTCAGCTATGACCGTTTGAGGCCACTGTAAAATATGCATTGGAGCCAAACCCAACCCGGGCGTAATTCCTGCCTAATGAACACTGTGCACTTTGTGAGCTCTCAGGCTCAATCTGGTGAGGTTGGTTACTGCTGTGGTAGATTCCCATAACTGACACTAATTTGCCACCATGCAGACTGCAGGTAGGATCCAAGACAGTGAAGATGGAGGAACAGTGAGAGTGTGGGAGTCTGAAAACTGTCCACCTTATCTTAAAGAATTAAGATAACCCTGAAGTGAATCATTCAACAAGCTCTAAACTTAATCTCAGCTGCGGCTGACGTATTCTGCATTATCTCACCTACGCTCACACACTAGCATGCCGGCGCGCACGCACGTATGAAAACAAACACAGATTGCAGATGCCATTTATCCTCGATAAGTCAAACCGAGGGAATGCGCAAAGGATAAAGCCTTCACCCCAAATACCCGAAATGTGGAAAATCTGCTTTTAAGAGATACTGAAAGAGCAGAGAGAAGTGTAGAGTGTTTGCGCGATGCTGCCATGGCTCTCAGAAGATTGAAATTGGTTTGCCCCCCCCCCCCCCATTTCTTGGGGAGAGTTCAACAAAGGTTGTAAATGTAATCTATCCAAAAAGGAGTGCACTCCTCTTTGCAACAGACTCCCGTCAATGTTGTTACTGGCAAACGCCCTGTAGCTGGCAATCCGAGAGAGTATTGCTATTTTCTGTTCAACACCCTCTTTTTATGTTTTTTTCCTTGCTCTGCCTCTCTTCTCATCTATTCTTGAAATGTTTTACAGTGAATATGTTGATTTTTTTGGTCAAGTATGGGCTACAAATCGAAGACCTGTAATCAGTTTTGCAAACCTCTCCGCCTTCACTCGGCCAAGCTGTTTATTTCTGTCTTGATGACATTGTCCAAAGTTGGTTGATGCTTAAGTATGAAGCAGCAGGGCTTGCAAATCTCTTGTTTGGTTTAAACAATGTCAGGAGAACCCAGCTTTTTTTCTCTCCCTTTTTTTTTTGTTCAAATTAGATGAAGAGCAAATAAACTGTAGAATAACTCGTACTAACTAAACTTATCCGAGGGTGATCAGGATCTATTTTTGGAGTATGAGGAAGACAAATTTAGAATTGGCTACCAAGTCTTGGTCATTATTTATGTGTTCTACAAGTAGCAATAATAGGAGGGTATTTCTGCACGCAGCCTGTAACCTATGACACAAAAACAAATGGGATAATGAAACCACTATTGGCACTAATTAAAAGCTCTACTGCATCCATTTTCAGAAGATAAACAGAGTTAAGCTAGATTTAGCTCAAACTGCAACCAACTGTGCACGAAAAAGACTGAAGTATTTTTAACAAAAAGCCATTGAACCAAGAACTATTTAAAGTCCTTCATTTAGATTTTTCAAGATCACCTGCAAATAGTCTTTATTTTTCTTTATTTTCAGGAAATATTGCTGACAAGCTTTGTTCTTCAAGTGGAGGAATACTTCTTCATACCGAAGCTCTTCTTTGAATATCGTTCTGTTATCTGTCAATGTGATCCCACACTACTTCAGTAATGTTCAGGTCCAGGCTTCTGGAGGACTCGTTATTCCGTCGGACCTGCTGCAACTGATTTACAGTCCAGTTCTTGTGTAAGTTCGCATAACTCAGCCTTTTCTCCCTGTTTCTCTTCCTTAAAAAAGGGCTTCTTGTCAGTCATCTTTCTATGGAGAGCATATTGATGAGGCTTCAGAGAACAAAGGATGGATCAGCTGAAGGTCCAGATGCATCTCTCACGTCCTGTGTCAAGTCTTTGGCGGATCTGTTCCTTCTTCCTATAAGGACATCACATCACAAAATGTTTTATGCTGATAGCTTTTAGGCCTGAAAACACATTCTACCGAAAATGTTTGCTATTCTACTAGAAATTAACGATTAAGAGCCAGATCCTCATAAAGCTGCAAAACAATTCCTCACAACCACTTTAATGTGTAAAAGGAAGTCTGACTGCTTGGAAACTAGTCAAGAAGAAATGAAAAGTGACCCCGCACTTTACATGTTTGCTTTGTTTAAGCACAACTACCCTGATAAAAAATGTCCTTAAAGTCAGCTCTACCAGAATGTGAGCATTTTTATTCACTGATGGAAACTACTTGTTTGTGTACAGAAAGTTACAGAGCCTGTGAAGTGTCTTATGCTGTTTTCTACTGCAGAGAAAAGAAAAACGTCTATAGCCATATGTTTGAGACAACAGCTGGCCTAATTATTAATCACAGGATTGTTTATACTAGACAAAATGATTCCTCAACTCACATGTTTGCTGTGATGCCAAGAGAGAAAATGTGACAGCTTTCAACTGGTGTCTTTCTCAGTTTTAAAACAAAAGCTTCAAAGGAAGAAAAGCTTTCAGCAGAGATCTCTTACAAATGACTTTAAAGAACACTACGTGGAAAAAAAAGATTCCTTTGACCCGAGTGAGCAAGATCTGAGATGGAAACAAGAGATTCCACCCTAAACTCCACTTCTGCATTAAGAATAAAGGAAAAAAAAGAGAAAAGAAAAGAAAAGAAAGAATCTGACAAAGAGCAGCTGAGGCACAAGGACAAGTGAAGTCTACAGAAGGCCAGAGTAGTCCTGCTCCTTCTATATTTCACTGTGTTTTAAATTACAACCTTGGGTGTAAAAAAGAGTCTCTCTACTACCTTTCCATCTTTGGTCTTTGCTTCTAAATAAAGCCAGGACTGGACAAACAAACAATCCCTAAAGCCACAACGTGCCTGAAACAATAGGCAGTGCCACTGCTCAGTGTCAAACCACTTCAGGCCACATCTGACCGAAGCGACACGAGGCTGAAAGAGGTCGTAAAGTCAAGTCAGCTGCAGAAGGGAAGGAACGAAACACAAGGGCGGGGATTGTTGGAATTCTCTCAGCGCAGCCAACAGAGCTTCCTGTTATTTGTTTTGTAGTAAACGCGGACTCTCAGGGGGATATGACTGCCCGTAATGCTGGACACAAGTCGCCGTTTGTCCTCTGAAATTTGTCTGCTGTCTGCATGACTCGGTGCACGTTTGTTCGATTTATTCACGAGGACGCGCTTGTTTCATGTCTCTGATTGGGTTTCTTTTTTCTGAAACTCAACTCAGGTGGCATCATTTTATTCATTAGTACCGTCTAGTTCTCCCACCGATGTCTTTCCTGCTCCCAATTTCTACCTCAGCCTCACCCCTAGTGTCCAGATTACATGAAAAGAGTTGAGCGGTGATCATATTAAACTAAGGAGGAGCTTGTCGGTGTGTATGGTGCCCTTCAGACCACCTTAAATATTTCCTCCATTGTGTACTACTTTGTTCTTAAGAGTGCTCCGCGTAACATATGAGGGCGTGAACTCTCTGAACTTTCAAAAACTAGGCTAAAAACTTCCTTCATGTAAAAAGCTCCCGAACTGAAAAAGAAGTACCAATACAAAGATATATATTTTTTAATTTATCCGTTTTACTGGTTTTTCTTCATGGATATTATCCCCCTTTTCATCAATTGATTTATATATCTATATTTGTGTTAAATTAGCCGCCAGCTATCCTGCTTCTTTCATTTTCTTCTTTTTTTTTCCAAAGACATATTGCCATTCCCACCCAAAATAAGCCATCTGCTGGCATTCGTTCCTCAGCGAAAAACAAACACATCTCCTACACATCAAAATATCAGTCAGCACAAACAGACTGTAACCAGAAACAAAATAATGACAAAGTCTTACTAAATTCAACACCGCTGAATATTTGTGGTGCAGAATCTGACTGGTGTGTATGCGGCTGCATGAGCCAGCACATCAGTGTGTTTATGTGTGTGCAATTCAACAAAACTGACTCGACATTGTAAAAAAAAATAGAAAGAAAAAAACACATGAGAGCTGTTCAAATCTGCTGCTCTCTCCTCCATCAGTAACTAATGGGCCGGGACCTTTCCTCACTTCATTATCTGGTTCTGCTTCTTCTCAGAAAAAAACATGGAAGAAAATGGGAAAACAATTAAAATAAGAGTAAAAAAAGAGAAAAAAGGATGAGAGGCAAGACGGAGACTGTCTTATAAAAAGGGCATGAAGATGTTAAAGGAATAGAGGGGGAAAGTCTAAAAAGGGTAAAACAGTCCAGAACAAACCATGGAGGCCTGAGCAGACTCTGTGGCGTGAATTTTATTGTCGGACTGCTTAATTGTAAAAAACAGGCCTGGGTGATGTGAACGACCATTCATTCGCTCAGACAGAGTGATTAATCCATGCTGGGCTCTGGGAGAGCGGTGTTAGTGTGTGAAAGAAAGAGGGAGAGAATAAGAGAAGTCTCTTTCTTCTCCTTTTCTTGCGTCTATCTCACTACCCAGCAGCTCCAAATTGGCTAATTTCATAAAATTCTCAAAGGGCCGCTAACTAAGGCCCTCCCTCTCTCTAATTGAAAAGAACAGGAGCCAGTTTAACGTGGCTACATGCAGCTGCAGTGGTGGGTGGTGGGGTGACAGTCAGCAGCTGCGGTGGGCCTGCCTTCACGAGGAAATACAGCAGGGAGATAATGAGCATGCCGCTAGAGTCCAGTTTTGAGCTGGTCACTTCCCAGTGTTTTGTCTGAAGGTAGAGTCTATGACCTGCTCATTACTTCACTCTAGAGCTGCTACTGTGTTATGGCAGCTACCAAGCTGGTGGAGAGGCCTGAAAAAGTTTATTTAAATGGAAAGCAGCATGTATCTTGTTTCATATCTTAAAATTCTGGGATATTTCGCCAGCTCTTTGCATATCTTAACTTATGTTAGATATACACAGAGAGCATGTTAGCATAAAAAAAAACATGCTGCCTGACTAAATCTAGTGCCTGCTATATTTACATGTTCATAATTAACTATACTAATAAACATTGCCAGAAGAAACCACAGATGAAAAATATGTTCTTGTTGAAGAAGAAAAGCTCTCTTCTCGCAAATTTGCCATGCAGACTATGTTTATGCAGTCACTTTTAATGGCTGACATGAACATAAGAGGCCTCTAGTTTGCTCTGCTGGTGCATTTGTTCTCAAACAATGGCTGTGATGATTTCACTTTGAATTCTCTTGAAAACTGCAAAAACAGAAATAGGATTCCCTTGGAAAAGGGAGTAAACTAAAGAATGGCGATACAGACTAGGCTAAGAAATAGTCGTCTTAATTGGAGAAAATAAAACCTGAGAAGTAAAAAATAAAAACAACTGTACAAGAGTAAGTTTGTCTGGTGATATTTAAATTAATTTCTAAAGCCAATGGTTTGCATGCATTTGTCATTCACAGATATATTGGATCATTTTCCTCAAAGACACTACCATGCATAGTCTTTTTGTATTGTTTGTTCAAGCCGCTTGTTTTTTATTTGAAACCCAAATGTACAAAACTTCAGCCAAAACCAGTGTGCTTTAAATTCACTTATCAGAAAGTTTGCAAAGGTATGTTTGTGCGCTTGCTCAAAATCTCACAGCGCCACAATATGGGGTCAAAACTTTCACAAATTTACCAATTATCCAGAGGCAGTGAGATGTTTTGTATAGAGAAGCAGAAATGTGACAAGAATCTCGACGCAGCAATCTTTTGTTTGAAATTCCATAGATTATTGCCTTCCTCCATCCTCTCCTCCACCCTCCCAGGCTGCTTTTAGTTGAGCTAACAATATCAAGCTTTGACAAGGTCACAAATTGAGCATCAACACCGTTCAGTCTCACCACGAATTGAGACGATCACCATGACGTTATCTAGCAGTGACACAAAAGCTGCATTTTTTTTGTCTCTATTGTGAAGCTAATTTTGATGTCATAATAAAAAATAGCTCATTTCGAATGTTGACGTCTTGATTCTGCTTCTTTTCCTTTTTTGATGGTTCACTGCTTTTGACTGATGCCTCAAATGTTAGTTGCCAACACATTTTTAAGCTGCAACTGCATAGATTACTTACATCAACAAAAATGTGTATCTAAAACTAGGTCATCTATGTCATTCTTTGTATCCATGATTGTGTAATCCTTCACTTCTCGTTTAGGGATTCCATTTTTATTTATTCAAGGCGGCCTTTGGGCCTGTGCTCAAGTGTTAATGTTTATTTGCCAGCCCATGAAAGTTGTTTCTTCTACATTAAGCTGAAAATAGATTTGATATGCTTGAAAAAATGCTAAATGAATGAATAATAATTGCCCATGACCAAAACAATCTACTATAATCATCCAGTAATAACTGCATTAAATGGTCGCCTTCGAAATTGGTGCACTCAGACATCGAAACGTCTACATCAGTTACTCTGCCCACAGGAGTCGCCATGAAAATGCTGCTCTCGTGGAAGAAAGGTCTGATGGAAATCTCCCTATCAACGCCTGGGATCAGATTGTTTTTTTGTCCCTGAAGTGAGCAAATGAGCCGAGGTTCTGGACCCTCGTTTACACTCTCCCCTCGGCGGCAAAGTAGACGCAGCATCGGTGCCTGCTCCAGTGGAGGAGATACCATCGAAGGCCAATTTTTGGTCCTTTGCGACGAGCCCTCTGCTGCCTTTCCACCCACCTTGACTGATTGTTCCTTTCATTTCTTTATTTACACAATTTGCACTGAAGTATCAAGCCTCACAGCAGATCTTGCAGCCCTTGGAAAGATAGAGGGGCCTTTGCAGCAGATAAAAACTCAAAGTATAAACATGGTCCCATTAGGGAACTGGCGGACGACCAGGCCTTCCCTCAAAGTGCTCTGCGTTGACTGCCCGGTCTGAGACTGTGATTCACGTCTGGGACTGCTGCGGAGGACTTTGAGATGAGCCAGGTCTGGGTGCAGCCGCAGTCTTAAAGGCCAATCTGTCTCCATAAAATGGACTCGTTTGCCCAAAACGGGAGAACGAGGGGCGCAAGCATGTTTAGATCCACGTGTGTCATGTCCCAAGGCCGTGCTACGCTTGCTATGTGTGAACTCTGCGCTTTAAGTATGCATTAAATCAACAAGTATGAGCCTTTTCAGCCAGACACATACAGAAAACGAAGGAATTTCCCTTAGGTAGGATTATCCTTTAGACTGTTCCACTTAAGAGTTGATGAATGTAGTCCCAGCTTTGCTATTGACGGGGTATTTAAATCGACCACTCCCTGCGATCATGAGCAGCACTAGAGGCACCGTGCTGCTGCCATCCATCAGCATCCTCAAAAGCAGTTTACAGATCTATAAAAGTGTTACAGTGTCTTTGCCCATCTGTAAATACGGTGTGTAGAAAGAAGCAACATAGGACTAGTAAACCAGCATCTAAATCTGAAAGACTTTTATAAATATCATATACTAAGAAGGTAGGGCGCCAATAAAATTGGAGACTGGCGCACCACAGGAACACTGTCCTGCTGCTGAGACAACTTTTATTCTTTGCACAGTCTCCTGAAACCATATTTAGAGAAACACAGTTGGTTTGACAAAAGCTGGAACGTGAACTGTAAAATGAGCTGCAAGGGAAAAACATGGTCTGCAGGATGTATTTCAGCGAGGAAGCAAGCAAGAAAGAAGCAGAAACAAACACTCATGTCTGCATCTCTCTTTCATCTCAACCTTCCGCGCCGTTAGCCATCACCGCTGCATTTACATATGCGACTCTGCAGCAGCCATCTTATTATTTTATGTTTTTTCTTTTTTCTTTTTCTTTTTTTTTTGCTTATTGAAGCGCTTATCAGTTTCTGTTCCCAGCCCTGCATAAATCCTGGAGATTAAAGAACTTCCAAAAAGTTTTTGAGTGTGTAGGATTGGGGAGGTGGGGGGGAGGTTAAGGGGGGAGAAAATAGCCGACAGGATGAAAAGAAGTTGGGGGCCCATAGAAATGCTAAGGAAGTGGTTCTCTCTTTTTTTTTTTTTTTCTTTCCTCCACAAGTCGCTCAGGGGTAGGAGGTTCCCAGCTCTGCCACTTCATTAATTCATGCTATTTAACAAGCGGGATTGTGGAGGGGCTTCTTCGGCCCCCTTCACACTGGATCCAACAACAGCGCCATCAGTAACTGACAACCCCCCGGGCCGAGGGGCTATGGCCTCCGGGGTCTACGCTGCAAACAGAGCTACGGGAAGCAGAACTTCGCCATTCAAGAGTTCAGCCTTTATTTGTCATCCCTGGTTTCTCCCCACCATACACAGCCCCCAATCATGGGCCTCTGCGGGGTGGACCAGAGATTGGAAGAGGAATCTCCCCAGGAAACAGCAAGGGAGGGTACCTATCAAAAGAATCAGTGCTCATCCATAATGTCTAAACGCTCGCTGACCACAGAGACACTTGTTGATGAGGTGGCAAGTTGAAGAAAAGAGAAAGAAATGACTAGAAGTTAAAACTAAATGATCAAAATGATCACAGGTAAATGACTGACAACTTCTTTTCTCTTCTAGGAGCAAAGCTCGGTTCCTTCCAGACGAAATTTACAGTCTGTGAAAAAAGCAACATAACAAGCTCATTGGAACGGTTCTTCACGGGTAGAGGAGGTTATAACCTGCATGTGCGTGTCAGTTAAAATAACTTCTTTTAGTGTAAATTGCCTTCTCAAATCTTTGTTTCCCACCTTTGGGATAAGAGCCTTGCCCACTACTCACAAATGAATTGAAGGCTTTTCTAAATAATGTAAAGAAGAGCAAAAAAAGGAAAAAAAAACTAGCTTTTATAGGGTTGTATAACATATATACTCAGCGTTGACATTGCACGAACAAGTCACGCTGTAGAATGTACAATGTTAAGTCATGGAAATTACCTCAAACACCACATATAATAACTTTAAGTTGTATGACAGAAGGAAAAGTTGCACAGTTCTCATTTTCCATGAGATGTCTGCCTGAAAAAGCATAACTTACTGAGATTTAAGGATTACCGGATGCTCAGTTTTATTAAAGTTTCTTGCCAGATAATGACCTGTTAGGTGCTTTTTCGAGTCAGCGAGGGATCCTTTGCAGCTAGATTTCCATAGAACGTTAAAGAACTTATCCTGTTTGGTGAAATTTTCAAGATGCAGCCTCGACATTCTGAAAGCATCCAAATGTCTGTGCTTGTCAATGCATTTAAACTTGAATATTTAAAAAAAGAGTGTTTATACTGTATTTGTAAGGGACTCAGAAGTATGAATTGCCACTTTAATGGCTACCAGCAAACAGCCAGCAGCTCCTCCAACAGACATAACTGCTTTATTATGTGTTTTACAAAGGAATTTTTGCAAAGGGGTATCCTTGACTTAAAGAAAATACCTGCAGTCGCTGCAAGCGCAAATAAAAAATGAGCAATGCACAAGAGGAGACCTCAGAAAAGGAAGATCTCGTTGCAGAGAGACAGGCAAGCATCTGGACAGACGTGAAAATGTATTCATCTGGTGCGATGTGGTGACACAAAGAAGAATCAAAGAGCCATTTCTCTGCTGGAGTACCCGCTGCTCTTCAGCCGGCCAACCTGTGGCCCGGCGAGATAGAGGGGACTGCTGCGCCCCACTTCCCCTCTCCAGCTGAGATATTACCACCCAGAGGGGATTTGTTACTTCTCGCTCCTTAAACAGCATGGTGATGAAGGGCTATTCTGATGTAAGCTTGCTCTTTTCAGCGGCATTCTGCGCACTGTTCTCCCCTACATGGAGGAGGAAAAGCCTAACACGATGGCTCATCAGTCACAGGAACAAATATATAATATTTCTTTTAAAATCGAAGTGTGTTTATTTTCAAATCAGGTCCAACTTCTTCCACAATGTTTTAAAAAATGTAAATATTCCAGTACCTTCTTTTGCTTTAAGATTTACTGCAATAATAGTGTTCCTAATGGGCAGCAGATCTTTATTGTGAAAAACCTTTTGTTATCTTAACTCTAAATGTATGTTATGTTTTGCACTATTTCTGTATTAGCTTGGGTATTTATGTCTATTTAAATCCGTATTCTGTCTGTTTCTGCATATTGAGAAGAGAAAAACAGTTTTGCTGGGCTGTAAACAAACCCCTTGCTGTTTGGCTTGAAAAGACAATAAAGTTCCCTTTGATTTTTGACTTGCATCCTTTAACCAAGCCTCAAATATGCAGAAAATGTTGCTGAGAGGGAATAACAATTGAAAATCAAGCATTTTTGTGTCAAACGTATTCTTCAGAGTGCATTCTTTTCAACAAAGCCAGCTTAAAAATGTACTTTTTCTTTCTTTCTATTTTGACCGTGATGCTTGCAGTTGCAGTAAAAGTGACATTTAATTTACAATGTGAAATGAAAAAAGGACTCAGAGGAGGCTGAGTGACCTTGTATTTGTCACACACACAATCATAACTGCCAACAGCCTGAACCTGTGCAGGAACACTCAACATACTAAACTACCAAATTTATATTTTTACACACACTTGGAAAATCAGCGTTTGCAAAATCTTCGGACATCATCTGTAGCCGTCCCTTGCATGCAATAATGTATATTTGGTGGATTAAACAGAAAATGCATAAAATAGATCTTCTGAAACACTAAAGATCTGCTAAATTCGACTCAAAATATTCATTGAAATGAGAGCGCCTCATGAAATTTTTCATTAAAATGAGTTAATAACAACTGCAAACATGTTTCAGACCCTCAGAGGAACCTCATTGGCAGATGCACTGACAGATTATAAAGTCTGTTAGATGAGGTCTGTAATTCATCCAAGATGAAAGGTGTTCCCTGACTGTGGACTGAAAACTGCGTTATCCTCTTGGTGAATTACTCCAAATCGAATCCAGTTCATTCCTGTGTGGAAGAATATTACTCCGAATGCGTCAGGAGATCTTTCTCAGGCCCCTTCATCACTCACCGCCCCTCAAGGCGTTGAAATCGGGGCTGAAATAACCAGATCTGAAAGCTCAGCCTCTAAATTTCAGTCACACTTGGCTGTTTGGCGATCTGCTCATTTATTATCTCGCACAACTGTCAGGAGGCTGCGGCTGAAAATAAACACGGTGCATGGTGTTATATCGTAAGGTGACATTATCTCCAGCCTGTTATCTATTATGGTGAGACCATAATGAATGAGGGTTAAAGAATACATGGATGATGTCTTCTCACAGCCCATTAGGCCTGGCCACAGATGCGACAGGGGAAAGAGTGGACAATCTGCGGGGCGGCCATACGCTCAGACCACGGATCAGCCTCCTTTCTTAATTGCTAATATAGTTATTGCCAGTGGGAAGACCACCGGCGTAGATCGTGCCTGAATTATCACAGTTGCCTTTCAGGGCTGTGGAAATCCTCTAAAGGCTAGTGATTCAGTGTTGCAAAAGTCTTTTTTTCCCACTGGGGCCCAGGAGGATCCCCACTAAGACCCACAAAGCACCCACCGACCTTGTGCACACATACAAAAGTACAAAGACATTCAGTGGAATTATCGATTACTTTTCCTGCAGAAATTCTGAAAAGAATACATATTCATTTTTAGCTGCAGCTGTGAAACAGTGAGGAGCTGCTTGGATTTCATGTGCTTTGTGTGAGAGTCGCCTGGATATCTTTGGTTTTGGAAGAAAACTAATGATATATGACACAAAGATTTAGAAAGAAAAAATGAGCAATTTCCTTGCATTTTTCTGGATCCAATAATTCATTCAGTAATTGACAGCAGATTAAGTGAATTAAGGCCGCCTTAATTACATTTAGAGCAGTCCCACAGTGTAGTGCACAAAAGAAATCGAGGCTGCATTTACAGCTGAAAAAGCTGGTGGTGTGTCAACTTTGGACAAAAGAAATTATATATATATCTGACAGAAATGTTGTATGTTAATGTCATAAACAGGATTCTGTGAAAATGTGCATAACACTCATGATAAATGCTATTAATGTGTAACTTAGGATTAAGACAGAACATCTGTGTTTTCTCCGAAGCTGAAATGGGATCGGGATGTTATGAGCATTACTGCTGCGGACACGGAAGAACTTTATAACACACCCAGCCATCGCAGCTTTGTATAAACAAAAGCCCATATGTCTTCAGAGAAGACGGCTGAAATTAATGGCACATTTTTATTTAAGAAAGATCACCCCCTAACATACACACAGTTAAATGGAAAGGCTGTGAATTTGTAAAAACACGTTTACTCTCCGAGTAAACTTTATTCCCATTACGGAAAGCTGAATATGTGGTGACAGATGCAAAAAAGAATGTGCCTCAGATTCAATGCACTTCCCAGGTTGGGACACATTTTTTGAATGAAGCATTAAAGGCAGTTTTGTACATGTTAACTTCTTTTTTTTTTTTTTTTTTTTTTTTTTTTAAATGCGTTATTAATCTGACACACCCAGATGGGTAAAATGGGTGAATGATACTTTTTTTCCCTTTAGCTAAACAAGAGGAAATGCCTGGGAATTACCTGCCGGACCCCAGATATCTCAACAAGTCCCATGCCAGGGCAAAAGAGCTGCAGAAAAAACGTTCACCGGGGCACAATTCGCTCATTAATTCCACTTAGCTCGATTTTGCACGGCTTTCAGGGTGCAATGACTGACAGGCATCCTTACAAAGACAGCATTGAGACATCTTCACTTTCGGGGCTAAATTGTTAAAGTTTCGATAAGGCTAGTGTCACGCCGCTGAAGCTGAGAAAGCGACACCCCGAGCGGCAATTTGGGAGAGAAAAAGTTTCCGATCCGCCTCCCGTTACGACAACTTAGCCTCAAAGAAAAGAGCCTTTAACAGACTTTTCTCTTTTTTTTTTTTTCCAAATTAAACACAATACGCCATTACATGGGATTGCAGGAGGAAACGCTGCTCAGCTGGCTTAAGTTAAGCATCAAAAAGGTTCAGTGATTTTTTTTAAATGCCAGTTCATCACCAGGCGGGATTGCAGTCCTCAATTAATAGTCAAAAGGAAAAGCGGAAATCCTCCAATAACAATTTCTAGGACAGTTAAACGGCTGTAAAATGGGACGGAAAAAGAAAGGGGAGATTTTCAGGCCGATGGGACTCCTCTCCCCCTGTCCCGCCCTTTATTGTGTGTCATCTAATTCAATGTGAAAACTAATGGTGGAAAACACTGACCAGGCGTCTCTTTGAAGGCAACAAAAGCCTCCCCCCCCCCGGGTTTGGGACATCTCGGCCTGGTAATGTGTAATCTCAGCGGTCCCAGGCTGTGCCACTATTAGCGTGGCAGCGTAGAGCCGGCCGGCCGGCCTCTGTGCACACTCAAACTTCGGCTAAATCTGTCTGATTCTCATCAAACACGGAGAGAGAGGGAGAGAGGGGGGGGGGCTCAGGCTTAGACTCAGTACAGACACTGCGCCACACAACTTGTCTGGCAACGAAAGCTGTCAGCATTCAGTTTACTCCAGTGTTCCAAAGAGGCAAGCCAGCTACAAAAACAGTCTGCCGGTGCCTGGAATCATGAGAAGTGGCGAGGGTTCAGAGAGTGAAGCAACGTCAACGTCAAGTTAATGGAGGACGATAAGGAAAAAGTGGCTTTACCCAAACAAGTCCGGCTGACAAAAGAAAGGTTAACTTTAATGGCGTTAGCTCCAACTTTTTAGGGTGGAGGCCTCTGCAGTGGCGGGTAGAATAAATCCTTCACCTCAGTTTCTGCAAAGTTTCGCTTCCTCTTAAGTGCCACATTAAGGATTGGGATTTTTTTTCACCTTACTTGTGACCCATTTTGCCACCTCTATCCATCTACTATGCCCGCTCCCACTCCCTTTGTGTTTCCTCCACACCCACCTCCTCCCACTCCAAGGGTTTAACCTCAGGTCATCACCAAGTTCTTAATCAGTTCAGCACATGACCATTCCTTTCAATCCCCACATACCAGGGGAGAAGCACTCGCTGATACAGTAAATTACGATAAAGAGCTCACGACCCAATATCGAGGGACCACGTCCCCCCCTATATGTAAGCTGGGGGCCCCCGATACATCAATAGACAGATTTGGGTGGCGGGGAGGGGCTGTGGATCACTTCTCCAGAAAATCCGTACTTCAAAAGAAGCCAGTTTTAGATTGAGAGGGGGTAGAGAGCCGTGAGACGGAGGAGGGTGTGTGGGATGTGTAGAGGATTGAGTCTGCCAGGCCGAGCCACTGTGGTCACAAAAGGAAAGAAAAAGAAAAAAAAATACCAAGATGTTGATGTGTGTGTGTTAGGGAAATTCTTTGAAGGCTTGAGTTTAAAAAAAACAACAAAAAAACTTAATGGTTACCAGTTGGCTTATCATCGTTGTGATGTCTTTAACCGAAAAATTCACAGGCAGTGATTTCAGACTGTCGTCACTGCGTGATTTCAGAGCATTAAACTCTCCATTGTGTTCTCATTGCGGTTCTTTTCACCCAACGTCAGAAGGATGCTGCGGACTGCTGTCAGAGGGAGCGGCAGCAATTTCCTGGGTTAGCCCAAAGGTTGGAGAGGTCAAGAAGTGTTCAGAAAGGTTGGAAGTCAAGTCAGAGGGTGGGGGTTAGAGTTCAGCCCGTGCTGCTCTGTTTCTCTTCTCTGCTCATAAAACCCACACGATCAAGGCTGCCGCTCTGTGAAAAAACATAAGCTGTAAGGAGAGGGCAGGACGGTCTTCAAACTGGCATCATTTTTTATTAATTCCTTCTGTTTTGTGTCTTCATTCAATCTTTGCACCATTTTACCCTGCGGAAGTCTTGATCCACCACTCATTGGTTTATGCAGGGACGGAAAAGGTTTCTGGTCATGCATTTGTGAAATATTACATTAAGAGTCACTCTTAAATCTTCAAGAGCAATTTCTTTTGGTACAGTCACAGACTAAATATTCAGCAAATCCTAAAAAAAACTTTTAATTGATTGTTTTTATTTTTAAAAAGTTCATGATAAAATTTGAGATTGTGTTTAAGGGGTGTAGGAAAAACTTTTTTTCCACCACTGTGTGTTGCTTCCAGACAGACTTTCTTGTAATCCTTTTGAAGTCATGAGCAATTGTTCCACCCGGCTTCCTAAATTGGTTCCTTTTTTTTCACTTATTTTTACTGCAGTTCGCATATCTGATCATTTTGCATAATTACCATGACTTAAAAAAAAGATACATAACAGATGAACAGTAACTGAAAGTGAGGCGTTTAAGAAAATGGAAAGAATTTACAAAAGGACTGCTCGTATCTCTTTTGGGAATCAGCGTGTCGGTCTGTGATAAGTGTGTTTATTTTTGTTTTGTTTGTTTCGTGTGTTTTAAGAAGAAAACTGCCCGAAGTGACCGGGTACGAAGACAAGAAAGGAATGTGGGATGGTGACTGTATGAGATAAATAAGCCTGACTGGCCGTGATTAATCCCAAGAATAAATGTCATTCATGTCTTTTAAACACCTATTTCTACACTTCCAGGCATGCAGGAACCATAAAGTGATGCTATGATGCTATAAAACATAACCAGTCTGCATCTAAAAGAAGCGATGCTACATCTTGTCGCATCCAGGCAGCATCTGGAAAGATCTGTGATATTTCCCATGTTTTTTTTTTTTTTAAAGATGCTGTAACACACTATACCAGAAATTATTCCATCCCTCACACATCCTGGATGTCTGCCCACACTAAACCCACGTTCAGTATTTATCAGCAGGAAAATGGAGCCAGAGCTTACTTCAAAGAGAGGCCCCGATAAGACCGCCCCGATAACCTTAAACCCGGTCCTATGTGCTAGGCTCTGATGAGTCGCCAGAGCTCTTTGGCTGACATTAACTTGTTAAAACAAGAGTAAGTGCTTGAGAGCAAGACTTGAACTTAATGTTTCTGGATGGAAGCTGCCAATAGAAGCACGAATGAAGAGTAAAAGGAAAAGAGGATTTCTGAAAACATCACTGAGGCTCCCGGTGTAACTCAGGACCGAGTTTTTCAAAAAACACTCTTCTGCAAATAAAGATGAAGTATAACTTCTGCGCTTAGAGGCAGCGGGACTTAAAAGAAGAGGGTCGGAGGGGGTCAGAGAGTGAAACAGCAACACCTCTGCAGCCACTTGACAGCATTAAAAAAAAGCGGGAGAAGAAGGTGGCGGGGTGTTTGAGAGAGGGTGGGAGTAGCACTTGAGGCCAGAATGGAAGACACAAGCCTCCCAGCAGCAGCAGTCAGAAGCAAGAGGACACAGGGGCTACTGTTCCCATTGAGGTCTTTGTCTCCCAGGCGCTCTCTTGTTTTTCCGCAGCAAACCGTGGGTACAATGAAGGCGGCATGCTCCCCTCCCCTCACGTAAAAGGGGCTGTCAATACTGGACCTATCAGACCCTGAATGGCCGAATCAGCCTTCCCATGAAAATCAAGTCAATGACCTGCTTCCCCTGGCTCTCCTCCTTCTGAAGTGGGTGACAGCTATAATTTCAATAAGTAAAACAGAGAAGGGAAGAGGGAGCGTTTTCTCACATGTTGCTGAGGATACTTTGCCTCAGACTCGGCATCCTCATATAAAATGCATTAATTCCTTCACTGTGAGCTCACCGTAAATGATTTGATTGTGGCCGATTCGACATAGTTTTGCGAGCTTCCCTGAGCGCCTTAAAAAGGAAGAAGAGGGGGGGGTGAAGGAAAAAGAAAGGAAAAAACATGACGCCGGGAATGCTAAGTCAATTTTGAACCAAACATTTAACTTCAGCCTTCTGACCCAATCAAGTGGAAGAGAAGACAGGCTTTGTCCACCTTTGCCCATCCAATAAAAAAAAAACAGCTAGAGGAAAGACGAGGAAAAGAAATATAAAGATTTTGCCAAGCTTTTGTCACGCCTCGAGGACTGGCTTAGTCAATCGCTGTCAGATCAAGAAGACAGAGAGAAAAACAGCCGTGGTCGCCTTATATAAAAAAAAACACTTTCTCTTTGAGCCAAGTCGGGAGAGTCCCCCCATAGACCGAACGACACAGTTACTTTAAAAAGATTTGCATTTAAAAGATAGCGTACAGGCCTGAATGCGGGTCGTTTCCCTGTGGCCATAGAAACATTAGAAAAGGTGGAAAATTCAGTCCGCTGCACTTTAAACGACTTTATTAAAGTGTCACTAATCAGACGTGAAAGACACAAGGTTTTAGTGTTTGGGCAAACGTACAGAAAACCTGAAAAAAAAAAAAAAAAACTTAATGACCTGTTAAGAGCATTACTTGAAAAGCCTTGTTGGTGAGCTGCTTGCTCATGATAAAGAAAAGCACTTCTGCTTGCAAGGGGGAAAAATGAATTCCCAAACTATTCAAAGAATCCGACCAAAGCATCGTCCTTTAGGAATTCTGACATTCAGCCAGCAGAAATGTAAAAACAACCTCTTCATACCTGTTGTCTTCTCAATCTATACGGTTGCTTGCTTCACATAAAAAAAGAAGAATCTCGCTCCAACAGCTCATTCAGCATAGTTTCCTACGAGAAACAGACAATTCTAGCAGACAATTCAAGAGTCATCTTAAAAGGTCGCCGGGCGTGAAAATTTAATCTCACAATTTTTACAAATTGCAGATAATAAATGCTTGATTTAAATACATTCTGGCATGTATTTCCACTTCGGAAAAAGCAAAATTCCTAAGCAGAAAATTGCTACCATTACAGCGTAATGGGATAACAACCCGAAGAATAATCCCTCGCTAACAATGGGGCGGTTTGAAAAGACCCCAGTGAGCCCTGTTTGGTGTCTGCCAGCAGAGCGCCGCATTTTACAGCCACCAACCGGCGATGTAATCTCTGATCAATGGAGACTTCACCCCCCATGTATCCATCCATCCATCCATCCATCCATCCATCCATCCATCCACTGATTTATCCATCTCATCTCTTAAGAAATGGAGAAACCTCATTTCCATCTGACACAAACTGTGCAAAGGAGTTGGGGGGGCGGCCGTATGATTGGAAAGAATAAACCCCTCAACACAACATTAGAGGATTGTGAGAGGGATGGGAGACGTAGGGGGATATGGTAAATGAATTAACATCGGTGCTACAGAATGAAAGGAGCCTCTGATCTTCTAGGCTGCTCCTAATCATATACACCCTAAATTAATCATCCCGGGACTTCTCCCAAGTTAATTTCAGTGCATGATTAATTAAAGCGGGTGTGAACTGATGTGTGCAGAGTGGTGGAAAAACAACAATGTAAACAACAGCAACAATGGGCTGGGTAATCATTGCAGGGTGCTCATTTGTGTCATAATGACATGATTCCGATGTTCTGAGAGAAGCTGGGTTAATGAGGGGAGCAAAATTGAAGATGATAGTTTTTCAAAAGATATTTCTCAGTTGACCCTTTTTAGCATAAATCCAGAATAATGTGTGCATCAATTTGCAGGAGGTGCAGATTTTCCTGCTGTGAGCAACAACACTTCGGTCTGGCGTCTTTGTATTAAACACCAGATTGTCTGCAAGTTTCTTCAACTGCAAATCAGGTTTGTTTTCCGTAAGTATTAAACTTATTTTCAAGAGATGAATGATCAGTATCAGCTGTGATTAACTTCACAAATAAATATCTGTATATAGTAGCCATTCCACCGATAAAATTAAATATAAAATAACAGGCACTGAGACAATATAATCCAAATCTGTTTTAAGAAGTATAGGATGCACATAATTGTCGTTGTTTTGGCTAAAAGCAGTTGTCATGACTCAATCTGGCATGTAAATTATGAAAGTTGTAATATTTTTGCTTTTTTTGCACAAGGAGGGAATGTTACACCATTTTCAGCTTTTTTTTAAACATCTGCATTGGCCAACAGGCCAACGTGACAAAGGAGATGGAGAAGAGTGCTGTACTTTAATGCCGTACTTGAATAACATACCAGAAGAAAGAAATTAGGTGTAGGTGGGGGGAATATCAGTACTGATATCGGTTTTCAGCCAAATGAGTTGTAAAATCTCACCATATCCAAAATCGAAAATACATGCATCCTTTCGTTTTGGCATTGACTTCTACAAAATGACTTTTTCTTATATGAATGAATGAATGAATGAATGAATGAATGAATGAATGAATGAATTTTTATTATTGTGTCATGTCAATATATTAACTATCCCCTTCGGGATAATAAGAAATCACTAAACTCATACGAGATTATCACAATCAGTCGCTTCCCGTAAATAATACATTTCACTTAAATGTGCTTGAAGTTCACATTTTCCATGCTTTCTCTAAATATTCAGCCAGGGCAAATACTTTAAATTCAAAAAAACATTTTAGTCTATATCAGCATCATTCAGCCACATCAGATAAACAGTCTTACGAGTCTTGTATTGTTAAACTTGACTCATTTATGCAGGTATTGTGTTTTCCTGGTGAAAACTTAATCTCGAGAGGACTGATAAGTTCCAGTTTGCTTGCGTCTCTTTCTTCTCTGTCTACTTGACGTTTTGGCTATCGGCTTCCAAACCGGAGTTAATGTAAAAGATAAAACCCACCTCTTCCTGTGCACAGTTTAAAAGATAAATACAAGCTTTAATTCTTTAATAACAAACAGCACCTTATGGAGTCACTTGCTGGGGGTGCACGCTGCATTTGACAGCGAGGGAATCAAACTGGTTCCATATGACCACAGCTGGTATCCCTCCAGGCCCGGAGCAACTTCGGCTTCCTCTAAGTCAAAGTGGTGGATTCATGAAAACTCAGCAGCGGGGGTCGGGCATAAAGCCGACGAATAAATCTTGACTTTCAAAGACAATTTGAAATCTGATGCCCATGCCCTGTTACTGATTGATTTCCCATGTACCAAGCTGAATTCCTCAAAAGGGTACAGAGAATGCATAAGGTATAAGAATGAAAAATAAAAAAACTCAACCAAATGTCTGCATCTAGGTAAAAAATGTGCCATCATCCTTCTCGAAACACATGTTCAATTTTGATATAATTGATGGCACTGAAATATCACAAATTCATAAAGTTGTTCAATGCACAAAACACAGTGTTAGTAGAGCAGAAGCCCAATGAGCATCCATTGGGAGCTGACAGTTCCATTATTTAACATTTAGGGTGTCTTCTTGGCACAAGTTCAACTTTGACTCTCTAAAACTAAGATAACTACAAAAATCCTAATTATGCTTTTAGAAAAGTGTTTCATTTCCAAACAGGCAACTACACGTCACCACCTAAAAGGAGGATGGAGGAAAAAAATCTTTTGTTTCTGGTGTGAGAAGTATACTGGTGACTGGGTTTGAACATTGTTTTTAACCACCAGGCATCTTACTTCCAGCAAAAGTTCAACTACATCATCCCAACATGGCATCTTTGGAGGAACAATATCAGGAAACGGTGCCCACAAATGTGTCAAAAAGTTAAAAAAAATGTCTTCATAAAAGAGCAGCAGAGTGCAGGACTCCACAGGCAGCCGGTGAGAGACACAGAGAACATAGCACAGAGCTTTACGGCCCAGCCTGCAGCGAGGCATGATGGGAAGTAATAACCACATCATTACCAGCAGCGCCTCAGCCTTGTCAGACGTCAGAGGAATAAAGAAAGCATGCAGAGTTTACGCTCGGGCTGCCAGTCCACTTCACTGTAGGACTCTGTCACATGTTAAGATGCTCACACACACACATTTATCAGCCTGATGAAACACAATCACACGTCTGAGAAGTGAACATCCCAAACATTGTTTTGCTGCCAAGACAAGAGGCTGCGCTTCCGCTCAAGTTCCGCCAAGTCAGGTGAAGGGTTACGAGACTGACTCGGAAGGGTCCTGAGAGTGTTGCTTCTCGCTGGATCACTCACTCATTATCAAATAGCTGAATCAAGTGGCACGGAACACTCTGCAGGATCATGTGTAAATCTGCAAGAGGAGGGATTAACACTGAGGCAGCTGGCGTGCCTGGACTCTGCAGGCGCTCTGGGCTAAGATGCAAACACACACTAAGTATGCACAGTCACATGCCAACTGTGTACTGCACCTCCATAAAGTTTCATGGCTGGTAGGAGGAACATGCACAGTCTGAAAAGGCAATAATGAAGATGAGCTTCGAAGGGTCAAGCTGCATTTGAGGTGGTGACAGAGATTTTGTTGTGTTAGTTATCAGAAACCAACCTGACATGAGCAGAAAAGTCAGTTTTCTTGTTTTTGACTAAAATGTCCTGAGCCTAACTAGACACTGAACTTATTACTGATGTCTCCACAACAAATAACTGCATTATAATTCCTCTATAAGGCAGGAGCCAAGGCGGAGACACACTTTCATGTGACGTCTATCATATTGTCTCGGTATTACATGAAAACTACCGAGTCAAATGTTTTCAAGCACATACAAATGGAGGAATGCATTCAACTTTGGGATTATGAACAATTTAATAAAAGTTGACCTTGGTGGAGTCTGAAGCCTTCTTGCTAATGTGCAAAAAGTTTGCTTTACTTCATCAAAACATGAAAATATGCCAGTACTACAAGATGGGATATAATACTAATAAGCTTTTTTTATGGCTTCATGAGAGTCATGCATAGTAAAAGCTTATTTTTTACTTTTTAACTAACTTATGGTTTTAAGTCTCAGTATTAAAAAAATCATGTTAACATCTATACAGAAAATCAAGAAAACATGAGTTTAACACGTGCACTGCAGCAACTAAGCTGCAAGAACTCAAAGCGAATGCAAACCAGAATAGTGCTACAAACAGAGCCGGCAGCAATGTAAGTGCTGCAAAAATAAAGGGACAAACCAGACTGATCCGGGCTTGTTTTTCAAAACTCTGTAACATCAAAAGTTATTACAGTTGACTTCTCAGGAGCCAAGTGGGAAAATAAGCTAAATGTTCATTTTTTTCAACTGATCCTAATTACTTGAATTCCATGGTTGTAATGTTATTCCATGTAGGTGTTAAACTATCCTTGACTGTTTGATTATGATGTTTTCTTAATTTGCAGGGCAGTCATCCACTTTCATGTATTTATTTATGCTGCAGCGCGTTCATCTTCCTCTGTAGAAACTAAACAGAGCTCTTTGGCAGTGATAGCGAAGCGTGTGAGGTGGCAGGTTGCACATTTTTTTGTCTTTTCTTTTTTTCTTGTTTTTTACTGTACCCACTGGCTTCAGTAGCCAGTCTGCAGAAAAGTGATACACAAACAGCAGCAGCCCCCTGAAGGAGATGGGAGACATATTGGAATATCTGATCACCCCTCCATGTAATACCATAAGAACTCAATGTCCTGGGAAGGAGACTTCATTATGATCTGTCTGTCAACAACAAGCACGCCAAGTTTAGACATCGTTTTTGGATGATTCATTTTTCAGTGGACTGTTTTATTTTATTTCATTTTTCATCTCGGTGAGCTACGTGTCAGTGCCAGCGACGCCGAGCAGCAGAGAAATGAACAAAGGGTGCCAAGATTTTGTCATCTTTGCAAAAATCGTAGAAGAACTGTGGCATTTAGGGCTGAAAACATGTGTAAGAACACATGCATAGCAGCAAGCAGGCACATCCAAAGACCAATGCGACCTTAACCCTAACCCTAACCCAATGCATGCAAAGCCAAAATAGACCAGTGTTTGAAAGGCGAGACCATGAAGTCAACTCTAAGGACAGCACTCTGTTAAATTACACCTCAGCATTTCCACACAATAGAGTCTAGGGAAATTAGGGCACTTCATCCATTTGCATTGGAAAAAATCATGGAGTGGGTGAAAAAAAGAGAAGAGGAATAAAAGGAGTAGAAAATAGACCAATGTCAGCGAATGTAACCGAAACCAGAGCTGCAGCTTTCACTTTTGCCCCTTAAGAGCTCAAAACAGTCAGACTTTCCTTTAGGTTTAGATGCAACCAACTTTAATAAAAATGTCCGTTTTTATTTAGACAACAAAGCCCGGGGCGGGGCAGTTCAGGTACATCCATCGCGAGCAGGAGCCTGAGTCACGTTGACTAGACCTGCACGTCGCTGCCCATAACCCTCGCCAGCTGCTTTCAATTAAACTAGCCCGACTGGAGAGGGGAGAGGAGGGCTGTATTCACCAAAATGGTTAGTTATTCTAAGCCAGGGGTTCTTGCTGCTCTCTCTGTCTCACAGCAGATCAGTTGTCTGGAATTTACAGATACAGAGTTTTGCTTGCAATCGAGGAGGTGGCTTTTTTCTGCCATGCACTAAACCATGTTTGGAGGCAAAAGCTTGCACAGGTTCACTCTGATACGTGACTGTAAAAAGATACTTTGGGAGCGCAGAGCCAATTCTGATCCAAGAATCTCCCCGAATGAGATAATAACCACCCAAAGAAAAGCTCAAACTATGCAGTTATTGTCTCAGTGACCACAGGCTCTTTTTCCTGAGATGTTCCACTCAGCTGCATTCTCAAACCACCACAGCCTTTCTGCAAAGTGGCCCAAGGGAGGATGATGTGTACGGCTAATTTAACGAGGGAGGAAGCTTGTCCTTTCTCTGTGTTTGTGAGGCGCTCTAGAGACAGCATGCACCTGTTAATTCAATAGAAGCTAGATCATGTTGTGGAAGCGGGTTATTCTGCAGCATAATTTTGGCTCTTGGCATTTATCTGACTATGTAAAGCCCCTTAAATGCTGTTGCAGCCCATGCACAGCTCCACCTGGCCATAACAATTGCTCAAGAAAGGCTCAAGAAAGCTTGCAACCTCCAAACTCAGATCATCTCAATCTTTTTTGATGCATTTTAAGTCCTTACCCCATTGTTGCTGAACCATCCCACTGTGTGTTATAGGAGCATATTCGTCCCATATATGCAGTAAGTACTGGCGCTCAGGCTTAGGGTTCGGGTTAGGGTTGACTACCACCATGTGCAAATCCATGGGGATGGACAGAGCGGGACTTCTTTCATTTCTTTGCTGTATTCTCTCACCTCTGATGAATGCTGAGGTTTATGTGTTAAGAAGACTTGGCTAAGGTTAGGGGGGAAAAAAGATTATAATTCATAAAAGAAAATGACAGGGGATAAGCATCCCTAACACTAAACTAATCTGACTTTGATGGCCCCTTACGGCACGCCCGAATAACAGATGGAATTATGAAATAAAAAGGTGTGCTGAGGCTGATATGTTGCATGCGAAATGGGAACATTTTATCCCATATTCACCACTTCATGCAAGGTAGGGGGATTGGTTTCCCCCTACCTTGTTCACACTGCTGGCCCACGTGTGCCCCATACCTCCTTTTTTCCAAACTGACTTAGGTGACGTCATATTCGTCACTAAACTAGATACATTAAATGTGAACCAAAGTGAGCTCAGTCTGAACGGTAATGTTGCATTTGATAGAACTTTTAGTCCCTGAAGTGAGACACGTGTGTCTGAGTGAAACAGCATGCAGTCGCTTAAAGTGGTTGTGTAAGTTCTCCCTTCTATGTGGCATTTAGCACGTAAAAACTTTAGTTTTACAGTTAACAGTCAACAAACTTTCACACAAACTCAGAGAGAACTGTCTCCGTCAGTACACAGGACTGCTGTCCTATCAACAACAAATTTCTATAAGAACAAGAAGGATGGACTTTGAGAATCATCTGGCAGATCTGGTGGGATCTTTCATTCTGTGTGTCCGAGACGAGGCCAAACAGCTGTCAAATGAAGAGCAGGAACAGAGTTACGATCGACGCTCCACTGCATGATTTTTTAAAAAATCTAACAACTTGCACAGAAAATTGAGTGGCGGTAAAGTCATGCAGGGACACTTTGAAAGCTGAAATATTTCAATTCAAAAATTGGAGGCAGCTGCAAATCAGCTGTGGCTTGGCTTGTTTTTCTAAGTTAAGACAGCAGCAGCAGACAAAGCAAGAAAATGTTTGCAAAGCTTGTTGCAAGCTTGGAAAAAGTCATTTTAGGCCAACAATGAAGCTAGAAAACATCAAAATGAAGTTTGCAAATGCAAAATCACTGTATGGTTAACCTCTTATTAAGGTTTTACTGAGCTGCATGCGGAGCAGGAGCTACAGTGGATCTCCTGATGGAAAACTCATAAAATAAGAAGGGAGATAACAATAACATGGGCTCTTGTTCTCTGGTGCCAGTCTATCTTTGCTTGTCTCCAGCCTCTGACACTAAAGCCCTGCTCCAGCCTTCCCTCCCCACCTCCCTGCCCTTCCTCCCTCTTTTTCCTCCCTCCATTTCCCAACTTGCGCCTAAATTATCTATCCGGGCTGTGGGAGATACCCCTTCCTGCCTGCGGGTTGCTCGTCTTACTGCGAGCTGGGGAGATGAGGTGTGTTTGTGTGTGTGTGTGTGCATGTGAGAACACTGCATACGAAGCAGGAAAGCACAGCCTCTCACTCCTTCTCATTTGATGTCCCTGGAGGTGGGAGGATCTATGAAAGAGCCGACCGCGCTAAATGTCACTCTGGAGATACTGTTGATGGACGGCCAGCGGGAAGTGAGATGTGCAAAACAGCAGCAGCAAGCTCTTCTTTTTTTTCTTTTTTTTTTGAGACACTACGCAGAGAGACAGGTCAACAAGGCACTAAGGTGAAGTCTGAGCTCTGAAAATGTGTGCATTTCTGCATATGGACACGTTCAAGTGTTTGTTGATGCTAGGGAGCTCGGTAAGTCACGTGGAAGAACAAATCACTCTGTAGCTGGGATCCATTATTACCACGGAGATTATGTGCCAAAATCAACCCCACCGCTCTGCTTCTTTGTCTCGAACTCCATTTGTTTTACAAGTGAAAGTAGTGGAACATTTCTTTTTTTTTCATATACTAGAGAGAGTTGGGTATGTTTTATGGCCCCTTCACAGTCAGAACAGTGCAGAGAGAAGGGATGAAGAAATCTCTGGGATGTAGTCATACACATTCTTGGATTTATTTCCCTGAGTAGCACTTTCTTAGAGAAAATGCACGACCCAAATCATAGCTCCACTTGTTGACTCTTACTTCAACTACTACCAATCAAACTTAGTTTGGATGAGTGACCGCGAACTTGGAAACTTTACGTCACAGCCCTCTGATGCACCTTTACGATTGCGCTTGCAAGAAATTCCTTCCGCTCTCCTACAGAAAATATCTTGCTTTTGATCAGGCCCGATCCTGCAGACCAAAGCACAAACGCATACCCCGTGCAGATTACTACTATTTCAGTTGCACATTTGGTCTGAGTATGTGCATTCAGGATCGGGGAATGACCCTTCTCAAATGAGGCATGACAATCAAAGTCACACAACAAGACAAATGTATCTCTGATGTAAAAATAAACCAGATGATGCAAAACTCCACCGAGCATGTACAGCTCTGGCCACAGTCATTTATTATTCTAACCTGAGGTCCTGCATTGACTTTACATGAGGCAGAAAGAGAGAGGGGGAAAAAAAACTCTGGACAGTCGACCGCAGAACTAACAGACTTTTCTTTTAATACACACGTACATTCCCTGAACATAATTCAGCAGTAAACCATGCTTGAAAATAGAATGTATAAATAATGTGTTTTAACCTGTTTAGAGTAGAGAAGGGCAGGGTTACCACACCAGGACAATTCAGTTTGCCACAGCGCAATATATCTGTTACAAAGTGCAGACAATGGCGCTGAAATCGCAAAGGTAATTTCATGTTTTTAGAAGTTAGTTTACTTTTGCTGAATCTAAACAAAGACACTGGATTCGGCACCGAAACTTGAGACTTTGGCTTTTGGTCACGATGTGTCAAAAACAGCATAAAACACAGCAAATATCAGGCTGAACAGTCAAACCATTTTCTGCCAAGATGAATCGTCATGTTAACCAACTCTTTGGGTACAAAAAGTTTTCATGCAGCAACATACAAACTGGTGATCGTTTATAGATGGCTCTTAACTTTTAACAGCTCTGATTTCTTTTGACATCTGAACATTGTGGTTCAAAGACAAATTTATGTGGCTGGTAAAGTTAAAAAAAACCTGCTTCTGCAACACCAGATTCTGTTTATATTCCAGCTTCAATCAAGTCTTTTCTGTTTTCCTCATGAGTACTTATAAGTATTATTAGTAGTATTATTGTTGCATCACCGAAATCTGCTCAAACAATGTTAAAAAAACAAAAGCTCATGGTCTTAAAGGGGGATGCTGTGGTTGATTTCTAACTGTTGACTCTATCAGTTTACACGGCTTTTCCGTCATGAAGAGTAAAGGATTATTGCCATTCAAACAACACAGTGTTTACAGACACAAGCCCGTGTCCAATCCTTCAAGAGATAGGATGTAACCCTCAGCGATGAGCCTGTGTGTAGATTAGCTGCTGATTCACTGAAAGTTAGCTTGAACCAAAACAGACTTCCTATTACATGATTTAAGTTACACAAGTCCTAAGATAAACAGTTTATGACTATGTTTCACTATCTGTAGCCTACTGGATCTTCTCGAAATGTTTTATTCAAAATACAATAAACTTGATATAAACCTAGATTTAGGATGATAAAATCATTCATAAGTCACAATGAAAACTGATTAAAATACTAAAAGCACGCCATTTATACAGAGGACAAGCATGTAAGCTCTGCAACATAAAGAAAGGGGCATATCACTGCCTCCTGCAGGGTATATGGGGCCACAGGTCCTCATATTCATGACTTCCAGTGTTAATGAGGTTAAATGGTTTGACAGATCAATATCTTTGTAAGACATAATGGTAATGGTCAATGAATGTGTTTCTTTGCAGGAAAAGTGAGCTGTTCTAAAAGTGCGCTGAATGCAACACCCAACGGTGTCAACTGGAGCCAAAAATAGTCGCAACTCTTTTTGAGTAGAGCAAATGGGGTTTTATATTTGTAGTTGCATCTGTTCTTGAACTGAACATCCAGATATCTGTGAACACTTACAGCCTATTTCAAGCTGATCTGGGTATACAATACTAGAGTAACGCTGTTGGGTTATATTTGACTCACACTGGATAGTAACTGAGGATAGCAACAGGAACAACAGTGTTCCTAACAACCAGTCTTACATGTAACTAAGGTATTGGTGAAAAAAATGAAAGTGCAGTAAACTGTAAGAATAAGAGTTTGAGGCTTAAAAAATTCCGCAAAATGGGTTAGTTATTTCATCTCTTCTGTAAAACCCAGCTTAGCTTTGCTGATCATGGCATAGCAGAACAATATTATCCCACCTCTGACCTTTCAGTCGCGGGTTTGACAGAACTGCATTTTGAGGTGTGCCAGCCGGCATTTTCCAATGAGAAATGTGAGAAAGCCTGCTGTACAGTTACATCTAAACCTTTTAAGACCTAAGACTATCCTCCTGAAATAAGAACTGCAGAAAAGAACGGAGCATGGTACCTTTCATATCCATCAGTGATAGTCAAAGGAGTTGAACAAACAGTCCAGTTTAAAGAAAGAGGGATATAATCTTCCAGCCTCATTAAGGTTCATGTTCAACCTTCAGAACACTAAATTTCCTGAGGATCTTATTTGACAATAATAATCATAATCTAAAAGGAGCTGAATTATTTTGATTGCTACTACCATTTAATGTTTTCCTGCACTTGAATGAGAGTTTATGGGAGTTTGAGCGTGTGGTCAGTGTGTCTGTGTGTGTCTCTGTGCTTTTGGCAACATCTGCTTCCATGCATCTATGCACGAGTGAATGTTTATCCAACTTTTATGGCGACGGCGTCTCGTAAAACGCTCAGACGCTCCGAGACAAGCGTCCCTCCTCAGCACCGGTTCGCCCACAGGTTCACCCTCGACCCACTGGGACCACCTAGGCGGAGAAACCGAGCAGATGCCTCACCTCTTCAATGACCATTTCAAAAACCCGTGTCCGGCCAGATTACAGCATGAGTTACAACTTCAGTTCTGGTCAGTGCATCACAGCCCTCTCGCTCAAGTGCATGTGCAAAAAAAAAGACAATTAGACCATGAATTACAATACACAAGGATGCAGTTTGTTCTGCATGATTCCTGTTCCAGCGCTTATTAAATCTGCCTTCTGGGAAGCATGAAATCTCAGGACTAAGTTTTGCGTATGAATCGAGAACAATCAAAGCATTTTAGTTTTTCCTGATGGTTTGATTCAAACAAAGATATGCAGCCCTTTTGGAGCCATCTGCAGCACTGCCTGACCTTTCTCTGGAAACTGCAGTAATCAATACTTCAATTTACATTAATACTCTCACACACAGACACAAAAACCAGCATCCGTATCAAATCAACCAGCTGTACATGACCTTCCTCCTCTGGCTCGCTGACCTGGCTGGCTGTAATGGTTTTGTGTTTCAGTGAAGCTCCATTTTTTGTTGTTTATTTTTCTGTTTTGTTTTTTTTTATTCTATGAGCTCAACCCTGCCTCTGATGTCTGAATCCCATTTCACTTTAGCAAAGCTTCAGCATCACTGAGAGATGCAAAGACACAAGGACATACAGCTCACTGCCTGACTTAGCTCCAACTGTTCACAGAAACAGAGATCAAGACTAATTTCAGCCTAGTGGTGGGCTGAGCAGTCTCTATTCTCCCACTATGATGTCCAAAAGCTGAAAGCAAGCTCAGGACAAAATCACAAACCGTGCCTTTGCTCCGTTCTTCCCATAAGTCCTTGCACTGCTGCCTGTGTCTGGTGCTTCCAAAAACCCCATTTAAAAAAAAAACAAACAAAAAAAGGCCCAAAAACCCTGCCATCACCGCACCTCTTCCGTTATTCTCACAACTCCAAATAGCACAGCCTGACATGTCCACCGGCCTCCCAAAACACTTCTTTCTTCACTCTAAAACAGCCTTACTGTATGTCCGTCACTGATGAGGAGAGGGGAGGAAAGCTGGCTGACAGGGGCATCCATACACACTTCTAAATCTGCCATGGCTAGACGCTGGCACAGACAAGAAAAAAAAAAAGCCTCCCTGTGAACACTTTATCAGAAAAGGCCAAACAAAGAAAGGCCTGTGGAACACTTCGACTGTGTTTACCTTCAAGGGGGAACAATGCCTTTAAGAGGAAGGGGCAAGGACTGATGTGGCACTTGAGGGCCTCTCTGAGAAAAACAGCACTTCATTTTGATTCACGGTGAGTTTAAGAAAACAATCGTAGAGGTTCGGTCTATAGGGGCTGCAGAGGAGGAGTAAAAACACAGACCAGGGATATTCCTGGGTTAGGCTCTAATCTACAATCCCATTTAATCCTTTGAAGGACTACAAAACATCTAATACACAAGCTACAAAAAATGACATCCGGATTTGAATTTGAATAAAAATGCAAAAAATATCCCAGACGTTATTCGGAGCAAACAACTTACCAGAGAAAATAATAAACAAATCAATGGATAAATCAATAAATTAAGGGTGCTTCCCTATCAAAATTTCTTGGAGAAGCCACGGATTGCAAGAACCACCATATGCTGATATGATCGCCAAACACGAGGTCTATTTGAAGAGATCAGAGAGTATCATGACTTGGCAAGTGTTTATTTATTGGCAAGCAGCACTGTATATCATATTCCACCCCTTTTTCTTAGAAAATCAACCCAAAGAATGGCAGCCAAAGTTTGGTTATTGGCAACGATGAGAATTTAGCACACACAGCTTACATGAAGAATAGCCTTAATAACGTTTTATAAAGCAAGAATTTGAACGTACAATTAAGGTTCACAACATATCAACTTAGAATAATAAATTCTTTTGATGAAAGACAGTTTAGCTTCTTTCCTGTTTTCTATAGAACAATTTCCTGATCCTGCAGTCTTGTTGGAAGAAAATACTTTTTACCTGACTTGAAGTCATCTGGGGCCAACATCTGTCCATAAGAAAGATTAAAGCTTCATGTAAAGCTTATAGCATTACAACAAACTGTCACCAAGTTGAGTAATATTAACTTTAGTTCAGCAGTATCCTCTCTGCTCTACTTCACACACACTTGCAGGAAAACTTTCAGATATCGATGATGCAGAATTCACAACTAAAAGATTCCAAGTGCTTGTGCACACATTATCAAACTGGTACAAATATGAAATAATGCAGCATGAAGCAATATGGTACATCTAAAGAAAGGAGACAGAGTGACCTGCTCTTGATAAAGACCAATGATCCAGCTACTTTTTGAGACCTGTGGATCAAGGCATCCTTTTGAATAATAGCCTACCCCACAGTTGCAATGGAGCCTTTCACTTTTTCTCTAATTTGTTTGGAAACATAAGCAATTGAAGATGACTCATATTGGAAGGCAACATATAAACCCCATTCAGTGATGTGAAGCTGTTTAACAGCTGATAGGAAACACCTGCTGTCACACTAACGAGGGCCAAAAGTAGAACCGGCACTTCAGCTCAAGGATACAGGTCTGCTTTATATGATATAGACGAGCAACTATTAAGCATGAGCAGAGGCCTGCTCTCCAGCCCGAAACAACAACATTACAGGATGTGATGAGTCAAAATATTTGAGCGAAATAAAAAACTTCCTCCGTAGCACCATGAACTCTTCAATAACAATAGCTGAAATGCCTGCCAAGTTATTTAGTTTTTTCCAGCACATTTAACCAGACAAGGAAATAATAGGAAGAAACACAACGATTTCTGGATAATGAGATCATCTGTAAAACATTCCCAAACTGCCACTTTCAAGCCGCAAAATGACAATATTCGCATATGACTGGCTAACTGCGCAGCGCTGCCAGTTGGCTAAATTAAAATCCTAATGGGCATGTTGCACGACCCAGATTCGATCCAGATGCCACAAACAGACCTGTGCGAACAGATGTAACCGACAATCACTGACAAACTTCCCAAACTGTTTGAGATCGCCACCGCTGATAAAGCGTGTCCAGCCAAATTCTCTTTGTCTGAGAGTTTCCAAAACATCACACATGCTGCATAGCTGAGGGAAATATGCCAGCTTCCTCTTATGCATCCAATCAATGGGGAAAATGGGAAACGGAGAATGTGAAAGGGTCACAACCCCAGGGATGGAAATAATCCCCCAGTGCTACTGGGTATCTGATGTGTAAACATTGCACTGGAAAAACATTAGTCTAAGTCTGTAAGTTTACACTGTAGTACCACACTGTGTTTTGAGATCTCTCTGACAGAAAACACACAAACTCTATGAATATGACTGCTTCAAAAATTAAGCTTGTTGCATTGCAGCCCAAAACCAATCCGCTTAAATCTTATGCCACGAAAAGTATAGAGACTGACTGCACAGCCAGGTGGAATGTTAAAGTCATCTCTGTGGGGTGACAAAGTTCAAGCTTAAAATGAAACCAGTCTTGAGTTTTAAAGCTTGGGAATGGAGCAGCAAAATACCATCTTCTATGATTAGCTCAGCAGCAGAGGCTGCAGGAAAGCAGATTGCCATCTTTGCTGCAAGCAAAGTGGAAGAACATTTGATATTCCCATTTGGCCCACCCAAACTCTAAGTTAACTCTTTCCCCGCCATTGACGAGATATTCCGTACTGGCGTCCCAACGCTTCCCCGCCACTGACGAGATTTTCCTTCAAACCCACTTTTTGCCGTCATAAGGTGGAGGGGGCTGTTGAGCATCTTGTGAATGACAACAGCACTCCTGGGCCCAGAAAAGAACAATAAAGTCACTGATCAAAAAAACGGAGGGAGGGGCAGTAAAGTTTTTTTGAACCCAAATAACTGCTATAGCAATATAGCCTATAGGCTACAACTTCTGATCCAACATAGCGACTCAACGGGAAAACATTGCAGCTGCCGCCCCTTTTCGCTGATCTCTTTTTCCTCTCTCGCTGATCTCTTCTGATCAAATGAAAACGATGATTACTGACACAAATTCAGACAACTTGGTTTTCACTTGATCAGAAGAGATCAGTGAGAGAAAAATGCGGTCAGAGTAAGGGGGCGGCG
>JAVQJG010037880.1:0-25220 GCA_036024015.1 Craterocephalus amniculus
GGGATCCCCCCGGATGAGTTGGCTGATGTGGCCGTGGAGAGGGAAGTCTGGGTTTCCCTGCTTAGGCTGCTGCCCCCGCGACCCGACCCCGGATAAGCGGAAGAGGACGACGACGACGATATTTGAGATATCCTGCACAAAGCAACATTTCATTTTTAAAAAATAAAGTTCTGAAAGAAGAAAGTGAATGCAGTGTGTGTCATTGTCAGTTGGAAGTTGTCACAGCTTTGCTCTGACCTGGTTAGTTGGGTTCAAAAGCATGTCCCTTTCTGCTACTGGGAGTTCGTATAGCATTTCATGTAAAGCTTTAATAGATCCCAGGAGAACTCCATGATCAAACAGCACTGATCAGAATGGACTAGTTGTGCAGACATATGCTAATGCTCTTACTCCTATTTTTGTAGTGGAACAAAGATCAAGTGAACAACAGGGTGGTTCTTGCTTCTGCTCAGGAGGTGGAGGTCAGAGTTTTTTCAGAGTGTTTAGATCAGTGCCAAAGAAGGAGCTGCTATAATGTCTAGTTTATCTTTATTGTTCAGAAACAACATAATTCACTTATGTATTTCAATTTTTAAAAAATGATCACCAAACACATTCAAATGAAAGTCAGCCCAATTCAGTCCAGTTCAGTCAGTCATGTTACAGATTGTATTGGACTGTTTGCTTTATGTTGGCTAGGTGATTGGAAATGATGGGACCAGCACAGAACTGGTCAATATTTGATGCACATACATTGCTTGTGACTTTAAAAGAATTCAAATTTGTTATGGGGAGAGAAACTGTAATTGGCAAGTGTGCAATTAAAACGGAAATGCAGGTGGGGTGCTCTGTCTACTGCTACTCTGTGCACGTCAAAATGATTTATTCTGTTCAAACATGCAATGCATGGTGGCATTTGTGATAATCGGAGTAGTAGTAGCGCTTAATAACCAGTATTTGTCATTGAACAAGACAGGGTAGATTTTCTACTAGCTCCTTTTTAGACATTATTTTAGAGATAAATTATTAATGTATTTATCAAGATACTTTTAAATGTGTCTGGAGGAGAATTTCATCAACAATGCACAAGTTAAAAGAGTTTTATTGTGATTTTAGCTGATGGGTGAAGATTTGATGCTAATTCAAGCTTTAAATGGTCTTTTATTGGTAAAAATCATTTGTATTCACCAGATGATGTGCAACATTTAAAAACAAAGAACATCACTGCAGGCTACTCTGATGAAAATCTAACAGTTAATCAAAAGTTTTTAGAAGAGAAATGGATGGAAATGGTTCATTTACTGCAAAAATGCCAAGCATGCTTTCATGTTAGAGCAGGTGGCTGAGGCTCAGGTAGAGGAGCAGTTGTCCACCAGGCTGTTACATCAAACTGTGCCCGTTGATGTGTGATTATGTGTGCGGCAGCTAAATAAAATGCATGTGGAGCAATGTAAGGCTTAGATTAATGTGTTTATAGACTGTTGAAGGATCAATAAACAGAGTTATGCAGATTGCTTTACCATCAGAGTATATGTGTGGAACATTTGCTTATCTCTTCATAATTCAGATGTTAGGTGCAACGTGGTTTTAATTTGTGGTTTATTTCCATTTTACACTTTAAAATTTCCCCTTTAAATAATCTGGCTCTGTTTAGATTTGTATGCTTGTGTGAAAATGTGATTGAAAATGTTTATTTCCTAATCAGAGATCTAGCGATGCCCCTTTGTTCCCATTTGAACATATTAAAACTGCAGTTTAAATCACTTTAAAAAACTGCTTTCATATAAGCAGAATTGCATATCTTGATATCTGATTAATACAAAAATGCCCAAATTCCACGTATCTTTAGAAACAGCCCATATTCCTACTGTATTCATGATTTATAGAGAACGAACCTCCCTCCTCTAACAAAGTCAATTCTGTGGTTAAAATTTGAAAAGAAGCTTCTGAAGGTTAAGAACTCTACCTACAGTAGTACATCACTCACCTGGTGTTTAATAAAACAGATAATGTATTCAAGAATTCTTGGATCTTTCCTTCCTCTTTATAAATCTTTCATTTATCAGGGCAAAAGTGGGAGAAAAATTCACTGCATCTCGTCAGCTGGCGATGCGGGCATCCATCAGTATTTCTCTTCCATCAGAGATCACTGAGCTCTTACTGACAGATGTTCCACCTGATTGTCAGACATAAATACAGATCAGGAAAACTAAAAGACATATCTGTCATCATGGTATTGGCTTCATCAGGGGTGTCAGCTTCACCATGAGAGCACAAAAATGACTGAATGGGATGGTGTGAATTGTCTGTTTTGGTCTTAAAAGTCCTTTATTGCATTTTTACAGCTGTGGGAGGCTTTGAACTGTTGTGTTCTTCCCCATGGCCAAAATACCAAATAAGGTTATATCTTTTATAAAGATGGTGCACCATCTATTCAGAGGAGTTTAGAATGAAGACTCAGAATCACTGTGAAGGTAAATCAGAGCTGTTCTGCAGAATATGGCAGGAAGCCAAAGTTGTTGCCTGTTGCATTTTGCTGCATGATTTGCACACATTGCACATGTTGATGTGGAAAAAGATGGGATAGATTAAGTTTTTATTTCCACTAAGTTTTATAAGATTTAAGATATCAGAGGATTTTTAAACCACACTGTCTTCTGTGCAATGTCTTCCAGCTGCCCTTATATTGCTGATGAGGTTTCAAATTAGCCACACAGTGAGAGTTGTTAAACCGTACAGTTGGTTTAGTTGATCCTGTCAGGCAAAATGAAAGACCAAGTTTTTAAAAACTCTAGTAGTTTGTAAGTAAAGGCATGCAGATTCTGAAATTTTATAAAAGAAAAATATGATTTGAAAGGTAATAAGGTATAAATTTTATGTAGATGCAGATAAACATACAGCATTTTTATGTCTCTATGAACTAAATAGAAGCCAGAACAGGGCTGTTATAATTCAGGTATTAGTGAGAAGACACACAGCACTGTGAACTTGAAAATACTGGTTAGATTGTGTGATACTGGCACACATTTCCTCTTTCAGATCACAGAACAAGACTGTCTTATAAAAGGAATTAAACTCTTGGATCAGTTGAGGTTCTGTGCATGTGTTGGGCTAAAAATGTTTGCAAGAAAACTGGAGCAATTTGCTGCATTGACTAAGAAAGACACAAAGATGTGATATCAATGGCACCTTTCACCTGAACAGATCTACAGTTCGCTGTAAAAAGCAGAATAAAGCTATCCAAGTTATAAATGAAAAGACTGACAAGGCTAGAAAGTGTTTTTTGACTCTAGCACATCAGAACAGCAGAAAAAAAAGGTTTTATTTTGTATCAGAAGGCTCAGTGCTGCAAGACTGAAGCTGTATGCATCCTAAGATCTTGTCTTGCGCTTGTCATCCCATTCCTCTCATTTCTCCATCTCTTTCCATATTAAATGCTCATGGCATCAACAGAAAATATGGAGTAGGGAGTGTTGCTGATATTTTGCTTTACGGTTGAGTTCACAGTGGATCAGCCAAAACCAAATCTGGGAAACATCTAATTCATTTGTGTGCTAATGCAGCCTTTTGTTTGAGGGTAAAGATGAACAAATCAGTTACTACACTTTGGAACTAAAGCAGCCCCTTAGAGCGCCACTGAAACAAGCTAATATGCAGTATGACTGCAGTAAGGCACAAAAGATGACATATTTTAGATTACAATTTAAAACAAAAATTTAAAATGTAAATTTACCCTGGTTTGTACATGTCAGGAGCATTCATTTGTTATGAAAGTCATTATTAGAGATCAAAATTCTGATTTTACATGACACCATACTTGGACATAACAATGGGTGACTTACTTGCTTTCTGAATTATGTGCTTATAGGCTTTCTTAATTATATTATTTCTTAATTATAGGTTTTTTAAAGTTAGCTAATCTTTCATCTTGATGTCATTCTAAAGGATTATGGCTAAATTAGTTTATTTTTCTCATTATTTGTATAATACCAATTCACAAAAAGTAATCACCAGCTATTTTTATAGATATAGCCCAGCTTAATCAAATTCCTTGCGGTCCAGTTGTATTCAACTTACAACAAATGACCATTATCGGTTCAAGAACGGAGTACAAATAAGCCAATTCATGAAAATGATTACCTAGCTAAGGACACAAATGACGTAACTCTAGGCCTGCTGACCTGCTGAGAAAGGAAAAAGAAGGCAAGTTTATGACAACAATGTCAGTTTTACACATGGAGAAAAATAGTAGAGAGACAAATGGAGGGAAGTGCACAGGGCATTATGGGATTTCACCCTGCATTGTGATAATATAACAGCATAACTAACCAGATAGCAAAAGGTCATAGTTTAAAATCTAATCTTAAAGGTGCAGTGTGCAAAACAAAAATTCTGACAAGATGTTTCATTAAAAGCTGTTTTTTTATTGGTCTAATAATTTTATTTTATTTTTTTCTGATCTACTTTTTATTTTCTACTTGCCTTGGCAGCTGCCATACTTGTGCCACCATTTAGTGAAAAACAAATGTGTGTAAAGTCAGAACACTCTGGCTTTAAAACTGCAGAGCCGACATTGTGGTATTATAGTGCGTTCCAGTTTTCCTCTGAACTTGGAATTCCAAGGTAATATTGACTGAAATGATGGAGCAATCTCAGAATTCCAAGCTGGGAATCTGTAATTTGAAGAGGACCGGGAGATGCCAAATTTAAAGATGGCAGTCTTTATAATATATTTAGTGTCCGAACAACAGCAGGTTGTGGTGATTGATAACTACGTTGTAAATGTGGGCTTTGCCGTGAAAATCCACAATATGTGTGGTTTATTATTTTATTATTTCTAAAATTAGCTGGAGTTCTCCTAAAGTTTCACAATGGGTCTGGGATTTCCTAGTTTTTTCTGCATTTGTTGATGCTCAGAAGTCTGGAACTCCAACAAACTTGAAATGACGTTGCATACTCTCGCACGTTCGGAATTCCGAGACAACTGGAACCATTAGAGCACTCTTTTGGATACTAATACCTGAAAGGGTGCTTAGCAGAAGACAGTACACATGTACATGACTTTGTTGTTGGCTTTGCAGTCATATCGCTGTACCTGAAAGCCACCAAATCCACTCACAGATGAAAAAATCGGTTAATGTCTGAAAGACAACCACTGTACTTGGCATCTGAAGTAACTTCTACACCAATCTTTACCACTAGATGTCAGTAATCCTTACACGTTGTAACTTCATAGAGAGAGTATCTGCTTCCTGAATCCAAACTGGGAGTTTTTTCTATAAGTTAGGTCAGATTAACTGAAGTTTCTGCCTCCCGTTCTGTTTCTAAAAACTACCTGCAGTCTGAGAGCAAAGTGCTCTGCTGGGTAAATCTGGAACGATGAAGTCTTTAAGCTTGGTCACTAAGAGCTTTATTTGTAGGTAAAAGCATTTTAAATTCCATCCCTTCCTTTGATATCTTACTGTACAAATGAAACATGGCAGAAGCAAACCCATCCAATCTACAACAGACTTGTCCTTACGTCCAAAACATTAGCAAAAAGAAAAATATTATTTAAAAAGAAAACATCCTGGTGAACTCACAAGTCCCTGTTGGATTGGATATGAAAAATCACAAATTCAGTTATTTATTATTTGATTTAACTTATTTTTTAATGATTTAGTTATTCAATCTAAGCACAAGAGAAAAATTATGTCAAGTCTCCTGGAAAGTTGCAAGTTTAATCTTTTAATAGCTACAAAAGAGTAATTCACCACTTACACTGTTACCTATGGCTCATCTTTTTGGCCTGCTCAACTGTAAGGAATGAAATTCTGTCGTTTGTTGTTACACAAAGATCTCAGCAGCACCTCTACATTACAGCTGCTATCACCCTGGGTGTAAAATATTAATCACAGTTATCTCTAATGCTGCTGAGAATAAGTGACCAGCGGGCCTCTGCAGGGCAGTTCTGGGAGTTTGAAGTGGGAATAAATAGAAAATGTGACCCCGAGGCCCCACAGATGGAACATGAACATGCTTTCCCTCTCTCGAACCGTATGATTTATTCACATCAAGAGAGTGTGTTAGTGTGTGCAGAAGGTGTGTGCGAACACACACAGGAGGTAGCACTGCCTGACCTTGACTTCATTAACCTCACACTGAGTATGTTGGATGGGAAAAAAGATGCAAGTCAGATTGTGTGTGATGTGAACTTTTTCCCATTATCTGCAGTAAACCTGTTCGTGTGCATGAAGGTAGTTTTATATGTCTTCATGGTAATCTGCTTTAATACAGAAAATGATTAAATATTCAAGTATGAATTTAAAAGTTTCCTTCTACTAAATCCCTGATGTTATCCTGACTTTTCTCCCATTACCTTTTCTCTGCACTATGTCACATGCTCTCTACATGTTTTCTTAGTGCTTGCCTCAGAAAAAGCACAAGGTAAGGTGGTGTTGTTCAAAAACATGACAATATTTGGCCTTGAAATAATGTTATTAATCACCCGGCTGTGGAGACTACTTGCTGCTGGAGGCTACAGTAGTTATATGTTTCCCATCATCCCATCATCATGTGATGATGTGATGTCAATGATTATGATAACCCAGCAGTGACGAATACTCTGTGTATATATTTTACTTGGACAAGTCCTGCATCTAGTGCTGCTACTAACTGAGTTTTGTAGTGACTCAGATATATGTTACCACTGGAGAGGCTAACAATTCCCTTACCTTCACTGGGGAAGTTCTAGATTATATTCTTGCCCCAATATCCATTAACAAGAAGATGCATCTGTTAGCATAGGAGAAGGTAATGACCAGCTTGCCTATGGATGGCCAAATATTTTAAACACCACCTTCTTTGGTTTTCTTAAGCTTGGATGGGCTCGCCATGACTAGGAATAGGCCAACTAGTTTCAGGTTATGTGCTTCACTGCTGTCATTTGTTGCCTTGGTTGTAACTGCAGTCTAAAGCTCCTAGCTTAAACTAAATATCAACTGCAATCAGACATATTTGTCTTCCCTCCACTTCGTCCGTCCCTCAAAATAAGCAATAGCGATAAAATATTTCCTTCACTTCAGTATGAACTTTGTTTTTTGTCAAAATGGATGCATCCATCTTGCATCCTTCCTGCACTATGGGCTCTTTTTATCAGTAATAGTGAGTCTGATGTTTAATGTACTTCCGCCTTATCTCTTGCTCTGTCCATTTTGTCTCTTTCTCTCTCCTTATTTTCTTATTGCATTTCTTTGATGAACAATTGTTTAAAGCTGTAAATAACCACAATAATTGGTAATTTTCTGACAATATGTACAAAAAGTTACTTGCACTTTGAAAAGAAATTACTTTTCAGTCCAGAATAGACATGATTTTTTTATAGTACTGCAGCCAACACTTACACTACTTTTTAAATCAGTCAACCACTGTGTCAAATTGTTGCCCCTAACGCCCTAACAAGGATCTGTTTGGAAAGGAAGAGCTACTTGTAGAAAACTTCTGGTTGCATGGCAACTAATGGCACCTTGCAAGAGTGACGAAAATTTCAATCAAATTTGCTCTATAGGCATAAATTGCATGTTTCTCTTAAATCAACATTTCATCATCTCTAAATATGGACTTAATAAAGAGATTTTTGTAGAAAACGGAGCGATTTAAGGTGGCCATGAGATGGAAAAGCAACCGCAGAGTGGAACATAAATACTGTAAGAAACGTCTCGCTGGGGAGAAAGAAGATTTTTAGAAAAAGATTGTCACACTCCCACTCAATCTGACCATGAAGTCATCTGTTTTGTTCTTTCGCCTACACATATTAACTTTTTGAGTGTCAACAAGTCTGCCATAATTTTGGGAGTGCAATCAACAAGTGTGTTCAGATGTCAAGATCAATTGTACGTCACACTATATCAGTGTTATTTCATGGGTTTTTAAGGAGCTTGCTGTGAGTAAAACTACCTTGAGATATATATATAGGGGAAAAAATAAAATCTGAAAAGGTAATTTATACTAAAATAATTTGACTTTCAGACGACATAATGAGACCAACAAATCCCACAAGTTTGTCAGTGAAAAGCACAAATCTATAAAAGTGGTTTCAGCCTTCAAAGCTTGTGAAAGCGCAAATGTAGCTCACAGAGTTTCTTAGTGCAGTAAGCCTTTCATGGCCTAACATTTTGTTTGCACATATTACATGCATAACCCTTAATCATATGCTACTTCTTTTAAAATTGACATCCAGTTCCCCAAATCTCAAGAAGGCCAAATAAAAACCATGTTAAATTGTCCTTGGGAAAATATAAGACATTTCTCTCGGTAATTTTTGCAAACAAATTCATATTAATTTCCACTGAAAGTGGCTACAGTACATACTGCTCAGAGGGATTAACTGTTTATCATTTATGTACTCATTAATGTAACATGCAAAGGACAGTTTTTCTCTTGATAAACATCAATAGATATAACAAAAACACATTATTATGTAATCTATGTGTTATTTGCTTAAATGGAAATGTGCTATGTGGGGACTTGAATACATTTACAGGGAAGTTTCCTTGATGACTGTAAACTGTTGCATATTTGACAAGATAATAAAAATGCAATATTCCATTATTATCTTAGTCTATAAGAAACTGTTCCACTGTGTTTTTCCTTTTTCATCTGTGAATGTTGCTCCGCCGTTATCTAGGTCACTCACAACTCTGAAGAGTGTTCTGCAAGTCTGAATTTAGCTCTAAAAGTCTTAGTCGTCAAGATAACCTCAGCCCACATTGCTTCAGCTCACTTATTTTTCTTTTTTTAAACTAAAGCCTGTGCTACATACTGAAAGGAGAGCCTCGAAAGATGCATGCTTTTGATAGAAAGGAATTTAAAAAGGAATCTATTTTGTTGGTTGTACTGTGACAGCTGTTTTAAAAAAAGAGCCACTTTTTTCATGAACTGTCACAATTTCCTGGGATCTTAATGAAATGTCTGATATGCTTTGGTCAAAATAGCACACGGAGATACTGCAGCGGATTCCATTAACTTACTCTTCTATTCAAGAGGATCATTTTATAAGAATAAATTGACCCACAATTCTGCTTGTGCTCTCTCTTCCTCTGAGTCTACCTTGTTTGTGATGTTCTTAATAACTCTTGAAGCTTATCATTATAGTATGAGGGAACATGTAGTAAATAACCTTCTCAATAATCTACTCAAATTCTGTGTTATAAATATTATTATTAGACCTTGGACAACACCCTTAAGCATAACCTTATTATTTGTCCTATTATGAACTGTCTTAAGTGTTTATATCATGCATCACAGAATGTGTAGGATGCTGGCTGCTTATTAACAGCATTGAGAACTCACATTGTTATTATTTTATCATACATGAGCTCCATGTGGGGAATGGACCTGTCGCACCGTTTTATTGAAGGTTTTATGGATAATATTTCACAGATTTCCTTGTTCATGTAGAGCATTATTAGCTTATTTATTTTTTCACTTTAGAGAACTGTTTAAGAGTTGATGTTGATAGCAAACCAAAACACAAGATTACAAGAGACTGAACTTCTGAGGTACAGTAAAAGCATGATCATTTGAAATGATAGCAAAGATGAGTAAAAAATAGGCTGGATAACTAAAAGTGATGTCATTTTACCCTGTAAATCTGAAGATCTCACTAAATTATATAGTTTCAGTATCAAGGCCTAAAACAAAATACTAGGATTGGTTTTTTTTCTAAGTTTTAAACCATATTCTTTATAAAGAATATAATGGATAAAATCCACAAAGCATATTGTACAATCTCAGCTATAGCTGCCACTGCTGTACAGCACATATTGTGGCATATATGATGCACACAAGCCAGAAATGCTGATTAACCTGACCTCACACGAAGAGCACAGATTAAGAATAAAAGAAAAGAACTTCTCCATTAAAGGCGCAGAACTAAAAGTTTGTATGCAGTAATCCGATGTGTATATATACATACATATATTTATATATAAATATATATAGATTCCAATCTATGTTTTTTATACTGCAAATAAACATACTGAAGCAGCACTATATCAGTAACCAATAAGACAGTAGTATGTCTCCCCACTGCACAAACATGTCTCTAATCAACATTTCCCAAGTTGCTCTGCCTCCCTGCAGCCAACCTTAATTTGTATTTGTAGGACATCCCTCAGCTCTCCCAAATTAAATGCACTGAAAAAATTTGATGGTGCTGATTAGTGGCATCAGAAAAACACTGATCCAAATGTATACAAAAAAGGAGGGTAAAAAAATAATAGCATAGAGCATAGAGAGGGAAAAAAAGCCTGCAATGAAAACACACTACTGGACTCTACAATCTGTTATTTTCAGAGGATATGAAGGATCCAGTTGATTGCATGGCATGTGTAATGGTTATGCAACATGTGTGGGGCACATAGCGTTAATACTGCAGTGGTAATCTCAGGAAAAAACATCTGTGTCACCAAAACAAGCTTAAACATCTTGATGAGGTCATAAAATAGTCAATTAGCACTCTCCGACTAATGCCAGGATCCCTCTGAACAAGACACAGTGGCGCGCCGTTTGTTCTGGTGTGTAGTTGAGAGGGTTGCATTCTGGAGCTCCCAGCAATCATCTTCTGTGCAGCGATTATGTTTTTTGTTCCAAAGCAGTCATTGAAACCCATCCATGGTGAGAATTTGTCTCAATCCCCTCAATGTAAAACCCTAACACCTGTCATCTTCATGGTTTTCCAAGGTCTGAGCGTCGCAAAATAAAGCTTGACTGATCGCCTATTAATGCATCTGAAGGCAACTGTGATTTACTTGTTCGGAACAAACAAGACAGCTTCCATTTTTCTCCACTAATGGTGTCCCTGTGCGCCATAACTCTTCTTGTCTCCAAGTGTTCAAGCTCCATTACATGTGGCATCCATTTCAAAAGCAATGTCTGGTGTCTATCGGACCATTACTCGACGTGGTAGAGCTGATAAAATGAGCTGAAGGCCTGTGCGGTAACTAGGAATAGCAGGTGCTGCAGGACAGTTGTAAATATGTGTCTGCTTGCCGAAAATGATTTTTGAGTTGTGTTTTTATTTCAGTTTAGTTTGTTTTTTTTATCACACATGTAATTACTTTTGAAAAGAATCTCAATGCAGATGGGGGGGGGGTGAGCCCCAGAGAGTCTTTTGCGCCATAACTGGCTGTTAGATGATTTAAATGGCTGCTGTGGGTGCTGTAGAGAAACACATTAGAATAAAATCTCAAAACTATATTTAATTCCGTGTAATATTGAAGCGTATGTTTTGTATTGGTGTTAACCGTCTCTCTGAGTAACAACAGCTCACAGAGGAAATGTTTTTTCTTCCCTGTCTGTTCCTCCCTCCATGTCTCACTCGTACTGACAAATATGTTCAACATCTATGACTTTATTTGCCAAGTGTGTGCTGTTTAAACATTAATATGGTGTCTTTCTCTGTTTTGTTTTCTGCAGAGAGCAAAGACGTGTACAAGAGACAGGTGCTGTCAATCACATCCATCGCCATGGCAATCAGCCTTCTGGGAACACTGTGCATGGCCCTGTACTGTCGCAACAAGTGAGAGAATAAACACGAAAGCATATATACAGTTACTCAGTACATGACGGTTTATATAGACACATTTTGTGAAGTAAGGTTTGAGATTGAGGTTAAAAATGATCCCAAGAGTCTCAGACACTCGTTTTAAGATGGCCTTGCCTAAAAAGACAAAGAAAATCCTTTGGGATTTTTGTTTGTTTATGCACACAATACTTCTGTTCCATATGCAGCCTCTAGTGGTGAAGATGTTAACTGCAAGTGTCCAAATGGCATTCTTTATGTCAGTGCCCCAGTCCATTAAGTGGATTCATGTCTTTTTCCCTGTTAGTGACCCATTACTGTGAGTCAGTTGTGTAGAAACAGGAAACATCTAAAACCTGCCGGTTAGTCCTCATGGACCATTTCTGTTCGACATGTGTCATAAATATTTGTTCTTGAAACAATGTTTTTGCCTGAACCAAAAAAAGAACTGAACTTTGGAAGCAAAAATGTATTTAAAGGAAACTTGTCAATGAAGGTGGTTGTAGTTCCACCCCAGTGGGTCATATTTAAGGTTATACATAAACAACTAGTTTGGTCCTTAAAATGCTCAGATGAACATCACTACACCCACTGACAACTTTTACCATTGTTTGAGAAAGAATCAGATGTAGGCACAAACACTGAATTACAATGTATTGGTTCACTGAGAGAAATATACATATTTAGACTTATTGCAGACCGTTTTTATATTAAAAAAAAACATCCCCAGTGACCCTAAACTCTTGCTTAAAAGCGTCCTACTGAGGCTGTGCTTAATGAAGTCATTTCATGTATTCATCATGAATTACATAAAGTAAATGTAGTTCAGCTAACAGTTACACGACACCTCAATGTAATACCTGTACATTTTAGAGGAATTAGTGCAGGAATGAGAGGAATTGATAACCAGGCTGCTGTCATTCAGAACATCCAGTTTGTTGTCATCACCTCCAGTTGTCTGACTGTCACCATGTTGTCAGACCCAATACCATTAGAAGATACAGCATAATGATATATTACTGACTGAATGTGTGCCTGCTTCTCTGTAAGCTAAGTGTTTTTTAACTAAATCAGTTATCAGATGCTTGTCATGTATTGTCCTTCAGACTTTTTTGGACCCAGGTATTTAAGAAATAGAAATGTAACACATTCAGCAGTGTCTATAAACCTCCACTATTTGACAGAGTTAATCAGCTAAAATACATAATTGTTTTAACAATATTAGAAATCTTGCATTTTGTAGATGTGTTTGGCGTTATTATAGAGGCTTTAGACATGATTTCACATGCCTATCCTATGAAAATGGAGAAAAAAACTAGGTGTTAGCTTGCATTTAAAAGGCCTGCAAATAAGAATATGAAAGGTGAAGATCCAATTTTCCAACTTCATGTTACCATTCTTACCTGACTACTAAGTTCAGTGATGTAAAGGGAAAAAACATTGAATAAATACCAGGTTGTGATAAATTAAGTTTATTTTTTCAATAGATATCCACTATCCAGTATCCAAACAAGTGAGTGTTCACTCAGCTCATAAATAAACTGCTCAATTGAACTTGCTACATGAAAAGTTGTTTTTCTTGCTTTTAAACTTAACATTTCTCTAATGATTTCAATGCATTACCTCTTGCTGCTGACACTATCTGAGATCAATCTTGCCACAGTTCCCAATGTGATCAAAGAGTTTGGTGATGAATCCTGCTGGTTGTGGGCAGACCAAATGTTCAATTCTGGGTATGCTGTGAAAGCCACTGCAACATGTTGAGGCATCAAACATCTTGAACTAAATCCCACTCTGAGTATTTGCAACCATTTGTAAATCTCATTATGTGCACACACATATTCACAGCCTATCATCACCTAAAGGTCAGCTCCAGTGGGACCATCAGAGTTTTTTCTTTCTGTCTCTCTCACCATTTTCATATTTCTGAAAGGCTGAATTTAATGTGTGCGGTGATAACTGCGTGAATGGCCTCACATGTATCTTTGGATATGAGAATCTGACCAGAGTGGGTCAAACATCCAGCATGTAACACTAGTGTTGTCATTGAGAGTATATGGACTGTGGAGCAGGCTGTGATAGATGGAACTGTAACTCCATAGGCTTTCCTCTGTTATATAATGATGTGAGTGAGTGAGCAGCCTGACAACAAGATAATCGGATCACGGCATGATGGACAGGCTCTTTCAATGAATCCATAATTGAGTCAGGGAACTTGCTTGTTCAGTAGAGAAGATGCATTCAGATCTGCAGAAGGGAGGGAGTGCTAATGCAAATGTGAGCGCCCTGAATAACGATGAAGTCAGAGGTTTTCATACAGAGAAGAAAAGAGACGGATACAAACGCAGATGAATGAAAGACAAAATTATTCTTCTATTCATGCTGTCACCACTGCCCTCTAATATGCACTGTGTGTGTTTTATTATAGAGTGGTGATTTTACTCATGTACTTCTGCTAACAGACTGTAAGGCTTTCACCGTCGCATCCATGTTTGCTAACCTTCTTTACAATCTACCAAAAACATTTATTTCATCCCCATTTAAGGGATTTATGCATAAAAACATCTTTTGTGATGAAAGCCCTACATTGAAACTATACCCACTTGGTCCATTGTTCTAATAAATGCTTTACTGATTACTACAGTAGTTAATAAAGGTTGCAATGTATAAAATGTCCCTAACTGGCTAGACTATGTTACAGATTACTGTAAACCTGTGTGGGTATCATTTCAGCAACTTGTTCTCTCTTCATTTTTACCCACACAGGAATATCTATATTTACATGTCTGTGAAGACTCCAGGACTTGCACACAGCCAAAATATTTCATGCTCTGGCCTCTGCAATATTTGTGGATATCAGTTTCTAAGGGAAGTCTATTCCTATTTATCCTCCTGTTACCTAACAACGGAACTTGGCAGGAGAAATAAATGTGGCTACAGCTTTGCACAGATTAATTAAAATAAAAATCAGACCTTTATCATACTTTAAGATATATATTAAGACTTGTCTCTTCACCAAAACAATCCCATGAGTCTTTTGATCATGTGTGCAATTCCAAACAGAGAGAAAGTGTGACCTTCATGGGAGTAGCTGTACAAGGTGTCAGAATTGATGTCTACGAAGGTGATGATGGTCTTAAAAAATGTCTTTTTTCTTTTCTTATCCCAAATAAAATTACATCTTTGCCAATACTCAGAGGTTATTTTAGGTTTTATGTAGATTGCACTTTTTATACAGCAAATGCATCACAACGTGTTTTACCGGTTAAAAACAGGCAAATGCTTACATGCACACAAGCACAGGCACGCAAGGTGCCCAAGTCCAGTCCTGGAAAGCTACTATGCTGCGGCTTGAGTCGCTCCTCCAACACACCTGAATCAATTGAATGGCTTGTTACCAGGCCCCCGCTCTGCAGAGCTGAATGGCATCCACATGAGCAAATTCAGCCATCAGTCATCCACGTGTGTTGGTTAAGAGACGCATTAGTGTGAAACGTGGCCGCAGCTGTGTCTATTGTCACGTAGACTTAATGCAGTTACAAGTTTTAATGCAGAAGTATTTTACACTGAGACAAAAAGTTTAACATTTGCGGCAACAGCAGCTAATATTCATGTAACACGCATGTTAACCAAATCAGCTGTCCACAAACTCTCAGCGGAGGTCTCTGGCAAATCTGTGTGCAAAACGGAGAGAACATTTACCTTTTCTTTTTGTAACCGTTAGCACGTGCTAAGGGCTCCACATGTTGCACAAAGAATCTTGAATAAGGAATTGTGCATTTTGTGAATTAACTGTCACCACTTAGGAACATCTCAAAAGGGATCTCAGCTAACTGGAGACATTGCTAATCTATGAAACGCTTATATTTTACAGGTTAACATTAAAGGGTAACATTACTTGAGGGTTTTTATCACAGTCAAATCGTACAAGTTTGATTCATTTCATGTTTATAGTTGTGGACATTCCAGGGAACCAAAAGTAAATCTGCACACTGAGAGAAAAATGCTCTGTAGGGGAAATATGGAACATTGAGGTCTTTAAGATACAATGAAGCTTGGTCATTAAAAGCTTTAGTTCCAGTCTGCCTCAGAACTCGTTCCATATCTCTCCATCTCTTTCTCTAACAGTGCTTTTTATTAAGCACACCCAGAAAGAAAGATTCAAGATTAAAACAGGAAAGTATAATAGGCAGCATAATTAACTTAAGTTAATACAAGATATCAAATGAAGTTTGAAGAGATTTTTGGAGCCATATGTGAAATTATGTCCCCTGCTAAATATTAAATGGCATCAGTTACACATTCATAGTGCAGTAATACAGACATGCATTTTCAGCTGATACCTAAAGCAATGGGATGTAAGGATGGTTATAAAAATAAAAAGTTCAGGAACACCGAGGTTCCAGGAAATCAGGTTTTATGTTTGTGTAGTTACTTTTTTATTATAGACAAACAATAAGTTTGAAAAGTTTTAGGAAGTCAAACAAAACTTTATGTGAGGCACAAACGGTGGATGATGCAAGTTTATATGACACGTCTCTCAAGCGTAAAGATGTCAAATGTTTGTTTTCATTGCAGTTGAAGTCATCCAACAGCAGCGTTTGCATGCTAAAACAAAAAATAAATTGCAACAGGCCAACAGAAGAGAAGAGATGTTTCAAAAGTATTATGTACCAAATGTTGCAACCTTCTTGAGAAAAATATAATTAAAGTGCCTTAGAGGTGGAGAGCACCATGAGGCTGTTTGCAAGCACTTCATTACACTGCTGTCATGCAGCGGAGTCTCCCGTCAGGAACGAAAGCCTTTATCGGCTGTATCTGATAATGAGAATACCTCTGGCATAACATAATGAACTCATGATACAAGGATTTGTGCATTTTCCTCCAGGACAGTCTAATTGCACAAGCTCAGGCAACGAGTATCGTAATAATTAAGAGCATGTAAAATCCACCGGTCAGAGCAACAAACCAGAGGAGCTTCTTTTAAATGAACAGAGGAAATAAGATTACATCCTTCTGCACAACAAGGTCTAATTATTCCGCTTCCTCTAACATGATCATCTTTTGACCTTTCATCGTGGAGTCAGCTCTGTCTGTGTAAGATCAGGGTCAGACTCATCAGTGTGACGGTCAGTGACTTCACTGGTTTTTTTTCTGATTTCATATTAAAAGTCTGCAAGATTAGTGACTAAACCAGTCTAACTAAAACACATCCAAGGAGCACTATGTATTCAAAACATCTCAGCATAATAGTCAAGTTGTATGAATACATACTGGAACATTCATTGTAATTAATGCTTAGGGATGGGATAATTAGGTACTATGGCAGGTAGACCTTCAGTAGCAACTTTTCTTCTCATCAACATGTGAAGTCATTTGAAAGAAGGAACACACCCTCTTAATCCTACGTTTTATGTGCTAAGGCATAAAAGAAGTACTTTGGTCCTTATCGGGTCTTAAAATGAGGTAAATACATTGCATTAAGGACAGTACATGACTACATGTTGTTGTGTTTAATAAGAACAGGAAAATGTGCAGAAACTGAAAGAACTAAGTTCTCCTCATGCTCCAGAAGCACCTTTAGCAGCAATAACTTAAAGTAATTGTTTTCTGTTTAGCGTTATTGTCTCTCACATGGTTGTGGAGGATGTAGATTTTGATCCACTCGTCTTTATGGCATGGTTTCAGCTCATTGAGCTTTGCAGCTTTAGTTTATGCATCGCTGTCTTATAGTAGCACCACAGCCTTTAAGTCAGGTTGAGCTCTGATCTGTACATTACAACATTACAACACCTTGTGTTTTGTTTTCAGTGACTGTTTTAGATTTGCTGTTGGGTTTGGGATCATTGTCCTGCTGCAGGAAGCAATTTTAGCCAAGCTGTAACTGTTGGACAGATGGCCTCACATTTGGCTCTAGAATACTTTTGTACTTCAGAGGAGTTCATGGTCCATTCAACGGCTGCAGGATGACCAGGTGCTCGGGCGAAACAGGCCAAACTCATCAGCCTTTCACCACCAGCTTGCCAGTTGGTATGAGTAGTTTGTACTGAAATGCTGTTTGCTTTTCTCCAAACGTGCCGCTCTGCATTATAACCAAACAGATCCACTTTGTTTTTCTCTGTCCAAAGGACAGCAGAATAGTCCCGCAGTAATCAGCTGGTCTGAAAATGTTACTGATGTGAATTTACATTGCACTTGATTTTGAAAATGCAGCAACATTAAATTGTGAGAACACAAATTCTCCGTTTAGGTTTGAGTGAAGTTTTCCATATGTGCTTCACATGTGGACCACATGAAAACGTGCTAAAACCACAGGGTTTTTTTTTTTTTGTAAGAGCAGCACTAAATGATCTAAGTGGATTTTCCTTTTCTGTGCTTTCATATGTAAAACTCTTTACGATTTAATCAAACCACATTGAACTGTATCATTTAAAATATGTTTGCAATGTTCGAATGTTCTATTTCATGGTTTTATTTGTTTTCTTTTTGCCATCTGGAATAAAAAGCTGCTTTACTAAAACTGACTGGACTATTATTCTGCACGACTAGTTTATCTGAACTGAGTAAAGACCCGTGCGTTGCTAGAGCCGTCGCAGCTCAGCAGCACCTCGCAACTGAAAAAAAAACCCACTATAGAACTTTCACATCCGAGACGCTGACTGCTGAGTTTCTCTTTGCACATATGTTACAGGCTAGTTAGCAAATGTTAACACCGGTCAATTTGAAGGGATGCTGGAGCAAGAGATACAGTGTAAGATAAGAGTTGAGAAAGGAGTTTTTTTTGTCTGGAGATGCTCACAGTGCCGAGGTAGTCATCGAAGCGGTGAGTCACCTAGAAAACCGTGTATGTTATGTTTCTTTAGGAAGCGTGGGAGCATTGCAGGGAACAATACTGGCCTTTGCTGTTCAAATGATGTTGTTTAGTGCTGATGAAAATCTGAAAGCTGGAACATGATTCACGGGTGGATAAGGCTCTAAAAATCAACTTTCTGTTTCACCCTCTTTAGGAGGCGCCGGGAGAAGCTCCAGGCTCACCTGAAGGAGAGTCGCAGTTCGAAAAACTACACTGCCAATTCCCACGATGCCCTGGAAGCCAAGATGAGGGTCCCCAACACCACCCTGCAAATGCACGAGGTGACTGCTGCTGTTTTTACCCTTTTTCCTTTAACTTTCAAGTCATGGTGCTCTCATTTTTTCCAGTGCTGTCTGTCCTCATATTCTGCTGTCTTGTATTAATAGTCACTTGCAGTTAAAGATGAGTCCCAAAGAGGAATGACCTATTTATCATCATTTTTTTTAATGTTTCATGTTCTGTTTAATTAATGTTTTGTATGATGAGTCATTGCGCTTCATACATTCATGCTGTGACTGGCTGAGTCAGTCGGTGACCCAGATATGTGTGTGAGAAGTGAGCATCTGTGCAAGTATTGTTACCAGAACCTACCACAGCGGTGACGTGTTACAGTAATTCACCTTTTAATGACTTCTAAAGTACTGCGAGTGGTCCAGTTCCAGGTTTCTGGTTATCCTGGTGTTGAACTGCATGATGACACCCTCAGATACGGAAATGAAGGTCTGATGCAAAGCTATAACATTGCCTCTGTCCCACCTCATTGGAGTTACACCAGATGGTTAAAGCAGGCAAGCAGCTATGTGTTAGACAAGAGTTAAGATGCGTAACCTTACTGTAAAACCTCATTATAGAGGCTCTTCTAGTCAAGCAAAGTAATGAGCCCTGGATCTTGAGAGATTTCTGTATTTATCAATATAATACAACTGGAACACTTGTGTTAATTAGGTGGAGGACCCGAATGCAGGGCCAGCATGGCAAACCATAAACTCTGATTAAAATGTAGGATGCAGGACATTAAGCTGTGCGGAGCGTAGGACTGACTTGCAGGGCTGCAGAGACAACACGGTGCTTAATAAGGGGAGCCAGGGAGTATTTTTAAAGCAAATGAATAAACCCAGGGCAAGTAGAATTACTGACAAACTGAATCCAGGTGCAAGGAAAGAAAACAAGACTGTGTAACTGATTTATCTGCATTCATGACCCAGTTAAATGATCTGCATGTGGTTTCATTGGTTCATTCTAAAACCTCCATGTGCTGTGATTTTCCACATGCAGGTGATGAACTTGTTGGTTGCTCGTATCATGGTGTGCAAAGCCACATTGTCCCCCTGTACTGTACCTGTGAAAATGTATTGTTCCGCAGTTGACACCAGCCTTAATGTATCTGTGAGCAGTTTGTTTTAAACATGGCCTGATGAGGTTTCAGTTGTAGACATAAAATCCATCGATGAAATCCTTTTTCACCACAGCAGAGCTGTTGGTATTTTCTGGTTCTGACTTATTGATCACAAAGCAAAATTCTAACCCTTGTCTTCTTGGCATGGCCTTGTTTCCAAAGAGCTCCAGTTTTTTTCTTGGAGTGGCACTCTTCAGCAAACCTCTTAGCATCATTAAGTGGAATTCTTGGGATTTCTTTTATGTTTTTTTTTTTTATTTGAACTTTTTTTTAAAGTTCAAATAGCATCAATGTCTACTGACTCATTTTTATAAGGTTTTTATTCTATAATTTACTTGTATAATTTTCAAGAATTGAAAGTGCAGTATTTGTGTAAGTATTGGAATTTCAAGAATCACTATGGCCTGTTGACTTTGCATAGGTCATGCTGTTTGGTTGACTTTACTTTTGCAGCCATGGTGTTTTATACTCTCAGAAAGAAATATGTTCAAATTCAAAGTGGAAATAAGTGAATGTGAATCAAAGGCTTTTCACTTTTTTAAACCTCGCTTGATATTATCAGACCAATAGCACTTTTAAGGTGCAATAAACATTATCAGAGTGAATATTTAATTTAGAGCACCTGCACTTTAATCAGATTATATGATGCAAAGTTCTTTTAATTTGTCTTTACACAAGTAAAAGGTTATTAAATGTTTTATAGAAGATCTTCAAAACTAAGTCTCTCTCAGTTTTCTGAAACTAATTCAACGTTTTTAGTTTGACATTGGATGCTTTTTCCTTTTTTCTGTCCAGCCAAATACACTTTTAACAATGTAAACCTGTGTTGTTGGCAGATAACAGACAAGTTAGTACTCAAACTTTTTCTTACAGTCATTGGAAAAGCAAAGTATTTCTAATTCATTTATTTGCATCTGTGAAAACTGCCAATGATGTCACAGTATGGCCAACAAGGTGTTATCCAAAGATCTGTTAGCTTACAAATATGGTTTTTTCAGCATGGTATGCACCTTGTACTCAGAACATTTAAGGAAACTGGATAATTGGAGCACAAAAGATGTGTCAGGTCCAAATATCTATATATAGCAAAGACCTGACACAAGATCTGAGAGATGCATCTAGGCCTTCATCTGATCCATCTACTGCTGCATGAGACGTAGCCAGAAATGGTTTCTGTGGAAGGATGGCTATCAACAAGCTGTTCTTAAGGAAGCAAAACAGGGAGAAGAGCCTGAGGTTATGCCGTATGACACAGAACTGGACCAAACATTGTGACACAGGTCCTGTGGGAGAAAAAAATCCTCCCCAGAGACCAAACCTCAACATTGCTGAAGCAGTGTTGGATCATCTGGACAGAAAATGGAACAAAAGGCAGAAACCTGCAAATAGGAGCTTTGAAAAGTCCTTCAAAAACCTAGAGAACCATTCCTGAAGACTGTGTGAAGAAAGCTTATTTAACAGGGTTCAGACTGTGGTGAAGGATAAAACTTCTTTTACCAAATATTAAGTTTCTATCTCAGATTTTTTATTTCTGAGCTGCAAATCCATTTGTGTTACTACATACTCTGATAAATCCCTGCACTTATTCCCTGTTTTCGTAGAAATGTAAAGAAATGAAGGGTTGCTCAAGGCTTTAGCAAAGTTTGTTAAAACTATTCTGAATATTGCAAGAAAACTTCCAAGTTTAAGTTTCTGACTGGATACGAATCTTTAGGTATTCCCGTCTCCACCTGCCCACTTACATCATCCTGGTGGGTCTACTGGAGCGTCATCCCTCAGTGGTTTGGTAGAGGACTGCTTATTGGCCATGCCATTCATCTTCTGGGTGCTTTATGTCATCACATCTCCCCCAGTTATGATCACTGGCATTGAAAGTTTTACCTTCATTTAAATGTCACCAGAGGCAAAGAATAATGTGTTTTTGATGATGAACAAAAATGTTCTTTAACCATTTTGAAATGTTTATCATAAAGGCTGCGTAAACTATTAACACCTCCTGCACGAAGCTTTAGTGAATAAATGTTTTCTCAGTGGGCATGATTTAGGTTTGCATTAAAACCAAGGAAGCATCCTGTTGGCCAACACTCAAGGAACACTCAGTCCATCATAAATGTAATAAAATGCATAGTATACAGTACTGTAGGTTAATCCTCTTGAGAGCGGCTCTAAAATCTGACTCAGTTTACATGAATTGAGTAAGATTAATTCAAACAAAATCTTCACATTCACTCATCCTCAGTGACTAAAAAACTTAAATCTAAAGAAAACTGGGAGGGAACTGGGACGGTGGCAGCAGATTCCAATCTACTTTCTTACTCTCTGAAAGCTCCCGACTGACTAGTGGCATTAATTGCTCGTCTCGAGCAACTGGAATACCAAATTCCTCAATCTGCCATTCCAGCATATTAGAAAATGTTTCTGGCATAATTTGGTTTGGCTCATTTAGGCTTGTGCCGGAGGGCGGACAGAAAAAAAGACAACCAACAATGTTACGTGTGAATTAAGTCTACTAGAAAACAAATGCAGAACTATTTCATCAAATTAAATTTTTAGTGAAGTATTTTCTAAAGCCACATGAAGAGAGGAAGTAATGCACAATTTCATAATTTCCTTAGATTTTAACTGGCTGTCCACAAAATTCTTCGTCTTGTTAGCATGTGAAGCACATGCTGTCTGCTTTAAGCATACAGAAGTTTTGTCCTTGACTAAAATCTGCTGATGACAAGGTTAGAATATGTTGCATAAAATGGTTTTATGCCTAACATGCATCAACAGGTGGCAGGTTTTAAAATGCCCGAACATAGCAGAACCCTGTCGATTTTAATGTTAGGCTGACAGAATTTAAAGGACAGGGACGTTCTTGCCGGAAGCTGTGTGTGAGTTCCAGGTCATAGCAGGTTCACATGTGTGGGACGTGGAAACTGAGCTAACTAGAGCTTGAAAGCAATCTTTCAAATCTGCTTGTGAAGGCAGTCAGGTGTTCTCTCTCACATTACATTCAAGCTGAGTAGTCTGTCAAACCAACAGGCTCGCATTATCTTTTAGCAAAGTTACAGGAGGCAGCAATCCGACCATCAGCAGAGACTAAACCTAAATGTATTGCACAAAGAAAAACTGAGTCAATATCATTTATCTTTTGAAGAGTATAATTAATATTTTTTCACTTTGTGCTGCTGCTGGAAGAACATTATATATCATTTAAAGATAAATGTCATGGTCACTGAGTATGTCTGCTAACAAAAAGTTGTAGATTTCTTTGTGTCAGCCAGACACAAGAGAAACCATTTAATAACAAATAACAGTTATTGATCTGAAGCAGGTCTCTCCCTTTCAGCTATATTGTCTCTGTGCTTTTAGAATAAAAATCAATAGAAAATTTCAAATATTTATTTCTTCGGAGGTCAATGCTGTTTATTTTCACTCTTCTATCTTATGTCTTTTTTATTATAGAGGTCAATGTCAGTCTTTTTTTTAACTGCATCGTTTTTCTGCCAACTTTGTTCAGCTTTTAAACAGGCTCCATTTAAAGTGATATATCTCTGAAATGTTAGACAGAGGGGTTAAAGTTTTGTGTTTTTCCCATTTTAGTGATCGCTTCTGGTGAACACTTTCATACTTTATCTTGTACAGTTGTCTGCAAAATGATTCCCTTCCATTGAACAAGGAAGAAAAAACTGTTGTCACTGAAATAAGTTGAAATTGACAGAAGTAATAATTAAATTAAAATAATTCTGAAAATCATGATTTCTTTTCAAATTTTGGTTCAAAAGAAATATGTTTAGAATACAAGCAAAAAATATATAATTTTGTTTGAGAATTATGTTGAGGCAATCACAAGTTTTCTGTAGCAGTAAGTCATACTTTAGCACCTGTCAGCAGGTATTCTGGCCCATTGCTCATAAGCAAAGTGTTCTCATTGGTCCAGGTCTGTGTTGTTGTTTTTTTTGTTTTTGTTTTTTCAAATCAATTAAATTAAAAAACAATGTCTTATTTCTCTGAATTATAATTTCATAAATTTATATTTATTATTACTTTTTTCAGTCTCAGTTACTTGAATTACCATTGAGAATTTTGCTTTTTCTTTAATGGAAGGGGATGAATCATGCAGACGACTGTAAATTTAGAAAATGCTCTTTCATGCCACTTGTGATCCAATTTACAGATGTTATTCATTAAAATCCACCACCCTTAAAAGTTTTAATCAAATCTTAAGTTTCCTTTATTCAAATTCAATTTATTTGTTAAGGTGTTAGTTGTCTTCAGTGAATCCCAGTGCAACTGACATAAACATATAAACATTATACTTATTTGAGATAGCAATTATTTGAATAAGATGATACATGTCATGTCTCCTCAAAGTTAAATTGATTATCCATAGGTTTACAGTGCCAGTGAAGATTTGTGCAGGTGTTTCACTGATTAGAAGCAATCTCAGCAGGAAGTAAAAGATAATCTGGGCAACAAAATGAAAGTCTGTAAAAAGATATTTTACTGAATGTGGTCCTCATACGCGATCTTTGTTATGCAAGTGTTAACACTTTTGCATGAACAAAAGAAAAAAACATCAATAAAAATGCCTTCATGGTTCTAACTGGACAAGCCTTTCTTATGTAGTTGAAATGCAAATGCAAAAAAACACTAATTCATGAAAAACTGGAATTTATTTTTTACCATGTCCTTACTGACTAACTTCATTGTTTTTAGAATATGTGAACAAACCTACAACTCGATGCCGCAGTTCTACAGTCAGCTAAATAATTGGTCTGAACTCATTTGCTGAAGTTCCCAACAAAGGTTGGGTCGTGCCACACCTCTTTGTGCAAAATCCCATCAGACAAACACTGATAAGTTTTAAATGTAAGAAATCTAATTCCTCCCTGCAAGGTTATGAAGAATTTGGTCCCTTTTGTTTTGGTCTACAGACCAGAAGTAGAAAAGGAGTCTGGGCTATTCTCCAGTAGGATGGAAATTGTTACTGGATGCATGTGAGCTTCGGATGCTACTTCGATCAATGAAGCCACTTGGACTCAGAATCATCTTGGAATACCGTTATCTCTCAGCACAGTTTATCGAAAAGTAACGTACAGAGGCGTCTCTAGGATTTTGATACATCCGGGGCATAGGCCAGAAGAACTAATCAGATGAGCGCGAAGCAACGACGAGCTAGTGATGGAATAATCTTTATATCGCCTCCACTTATACAGGTACCTGCACAAGCATTGTCCTTACTCTGGTCAGCAGCCTTACTGGTAGCACCTCTGTCTGGTGAATCTGTTCTCATTTCTGAAAATGTACAAAATAACATTAAGCCATATCCTAGGGTGAATAAAATATTAAATTAAATTGTATAATCAAGGCAATCTTGATAAAGCTATTATTGCCTTTATAAATGTGAAAACTAACTGGGCAACTTAAAATGAATTTCTAGA
>JAVQJG010037883.1:0-15395 GCA_036024015.1 Craterocephalus amniculus
ATCATATTGCAGTCATGCAGGTGTAATATTACATTTGTTTTATAATATAGTGGTATTGGTACTTGGTATCGGCCGATACCAACAGCACAAGTATCGGAATCGGTATCGGGAGGAAAAAATTGGTATTGGAACATCTCTAGTTGAAAACACAAATGTCTTACTTCCAAATGTGCCTTTCATTAACATCGAAATTTGAATTTTCATTCTTGTTGTTCAATTTGCCACGAGATACAAGAAATGTCTCACATTCTTAAGTTTGTACAGTTGTACTCATGAGGAAACAAGCTGCTATCTTTGGACAAGGGCACTTCAGGAGCCAATCAGATTTCAAAAGCAGCCACTGGCCTCCAATCCAATAAACTCTACTTTAATTACTTTGTTTGTCGTAAATGCTTAGTGGCTGTGAATGGTGACTTTTGCATGTATGGTGGCCCTGAGCAGTCAAACAGCTCTAAAAGTAAGATTCAGGCTGGTTCCAAAAACTTCACAACCTATACATTTTTTTCCACACAACAACATGTGGTGAAATTTGAAGGCCTTTAGGAAATAATGAAAACATATTAAAAGTCTAACCAGATTTTTTGAAAATATGTTATGTGTTTGCATGTTTGCATGCTGAGGCATACCTGGTGACACAGTTTTGATACGGATGGGATGCGGGCAAGAGTTGAGGACTCCACGAACGTCTCCTAATGTCATGCCTAGCACGGGTGTTCCCCCAACCTCTAGGATGATATCACCCACTGTGAGGACGCCCGCTGGAGCCGAGGTGACAAAAGGAAACTCTCCATAATCCGCTCCTCCACCGATGGAGATCCCCAGTTCCCCCGACGTACCCAGCAAGGGGACAAAGCTGTCCTGCACCTTGGAACGCCAGTGCAGCTTCTTCACCGCTGTCTTAGACATGGCAAATGAGCTGGGGAGAAAAAAAAAAAGAGGTAAAAACACCTCAATTAGATAATAATCAAGGGAAAGAACCTGTGACTCTGTTTTTTGAACCTTTGCTAGTTATCAACACCTACAGTCTGGGAAGTTGCCGTATTTCACATCGGAGGTGTAAAAGTCATGAATAATTCCAGCTTTATAGGTTAAAATATTCTGACTAAGAAGGTGGCAACTTGAAATTCAGGAATAACCCCACATGGGAAATGTGCCTTTGTTTTCTGCAAACACACCACAGCACAGCAGCAACATGCTCGTCTTTCCAATAGAATCAGACTTCCCCGCATGCTCACGCTTTATGTTTACACATCAACACTCAGCAGAGGAGGTGGTGCACATTCTGGCACATTCACGGTCACAAGGGAAAACTGAGTTTGCATTACACAATGGCTTGTAGACGCTATAAACCAAATACCCTGATGCAATGAATTTAAGTTTGTGTTCATACAATGTATGATTCTATCACAAAAATATAGATTTTAGTTTTATTTTTTGCAAACTTGAAACAAATTCTCTTGTTATATCCATGTGACTTAATTGCACGTTTTCTGTATTACTGTAACCACGGCTGGAGTGAAGGTGAGAAGTTGTTGTGACTTAAAGCTGAAAATAATGTGTTTTTTTGCAATATGCTTCCTGAAGAGCAGCTGCGAGTGTGTGGGCTGTGGATGAGCCTGACACGGTGAAGATTTGTTTGAGTCGACCGTGATGTGACAGCTGTGATGCAAGAGAACAGACGATTCTCCGCTGACATGATCAGAGCAACACTGTCACCTTAACACGCAGGAAGGCTGAGACACACACGGCAAGATATCAGGATCAAAAAGATAAACAACACCTCACAAAAAAAGACAAAAAAGCTTGTTTGTGGAGGCACGGCTTAAAATATGGGAAAAAACAAGTGAGCAGAGGAGAAGATTGATGACACTTTTACAACCCTCACAGCTATGCTGAGCTCCATTTGCCTCAGGAGGTGTTGGAGCTCGGAGATGGGATGACATCATATTCGAGTGGACACTGTTCCATTCGGAAGTCAGAAAACCAGCAACAAGTTCTCATTCCTGTGTAGCAAGGCTAGTCAACTTACATACACTCCTAGTGGTTGGAAAGAGCTGTGTGACTGATTTAACAGGTGAAGTACAGGCACAGATGCTAATAAGTAGCTTTTATCTCCACCTATCACCACTTATGTGTGGGTCAGCTGTGTTGGACTTAAAAGCCATGGCTGGTGAGGGTTTTCCTGGATATTCCACGATAAAAAAACTTACTTTGAGGATGTGTTTAGTTGGTTTTTCCAACTGGAAACGCAAACGGAACACAAACACTTCTTATGCTAAGCAAAGCCTGTGGCACGCTCCATTTGAGTTTCCAGGGTTGGAACTAAACACCCTCTCAGAATAAATTTTCTACCTTAGAAAAGTATATGTACTTTTCTAAGGCCTACAGATTATCTATAATATAGATATAAACAATGAGTCAGTTAGCTTATTATGCAGTGAGGTTAATGGTCTATTTCATTTTATTGCCCAGTGGGGAAAAAAACACAACATTCACACCATATAGTTCCTTAGACTTGGTGCAGTTGGCAACTCGACTCAGTTGGAGTTTGCAACATTCAGGCATTCATTCACTGAAAGCAGACTCGGACTAGTCTGCTTTCAAACTGAAGTTCTCTTGCACTGAAATGTGCAATTGTATGAGAACCAGAGTCTGTTTCTTTGATCCAAATCAGAGTTTGCTTATTTACATCTTCCTAAATCTACCAGACTTTACGAGCAAGTGAACTAGAAATCGAATCAAAAGGGTTGAATGCGCCTTGAAACACCTCCTCATTCTCTGTTTTCTACTTCAGGAGAAACAATCACTAGATACACTCTAATAACTTAGCTTAAGAATCTAACTGACTCTTTCCATCAGAAGACTGGGACCACCACAATGTTGCTCTGCTAAATGGAAACAGCTAGACAGGCACTGTTTAAAGAAAAAATATCTGCACTTGAAGCTTCAAGGAAAACTAGCTAGATTCATTTTGGTGGATTGTAGGCTTGGCCGATGTTTATAAAACAAAAGGCTTGTAAGCTTATTTCTAAGAGACATTATTGCAAACAAATATAATATTCCAAACAGACAACACTGAACTCCAGCTCTGATGTGCGCTAGAGCACAACTATAAGGGTTGTAAATATTAAGTTTGATCACAATATGATTTATCAATTCAATAGATAACGACTGGAATTTGATTAAATTTAGGAGCCATTGACAAATATAAGACAACGTCCCACTATGATGTAATCGCATAAATTCACAACAAGCAAGTAAAACAGAATTTATTTCAATTTCTGAGCTCAGAGATTCAAATGGAAAACAATTGCTCCTTCATGTCTCAAACTAAACATATGCAGAGCTACAGTATAATAGTCAATGTCTGACTTTAACACTGTCACACACAGCATCTTTGGAAATAAGATCATTTCCTCAATAAATTAATAGAAGAATTTTTGGTTGTTATAGCAAAAAAAAAATAGAAAAAATCCCACACGTTTTTTTCTGAAGCACACTATTGAACTGATATGTGATATTTTCAGATGTTTTCCATTTGTATAGATGCCATTGGCTCAGTGATCGTGAAACTGAGGTACCGATGCAGCTCAGTGAATAGTTACACCCTTAGTACCAATTATAAACAAGATGCAATCTTTTTAAATTTAAATTTTAAAGTGTCAAAAGAACGTTTTCAGTGATCCTAAACTAGATTGGATTAACATACCCAGAATTTAACAACAAACTCAAAGCTCCTCTTTTGGGGTCCCCAGCAGGCCTAATAAAACTAATCGAGAGAGTGGGAAGTGAGCAGGATCTATCTAATCCGTTCCACTTGACTGACGATTCAACAGGCAGATCTGACAGATATCCTGCTCTATCCACTCTCCTACAGCTCAACTAAAGAAGTCAATTCCCTGGTGCTTTATTTAAACAGAGATGGACAAATAAGGAAAGGGGGATGGGGGATGTAGCAATGTCAATGTGCTGCGAAAGCAGAACAATATAACAATGAAATATGAATTGTTTGTGTTTTCCGTTCTGCACCCAGGGAGCAACGAGAGAAGAGAGAGAAAAAAGGGAGTTGCAGAGGTCAGAAAGATCGAGAGGCGCCGCACAGCCTGGGGTTGGCATAGGACTCACTCATTTGACCTTGCGGATGTGAAGCTCAGGAAACATGAGTAAAAATCCGAGAGAAACGGTTCAGGTTTTGCTACAACATCAGGATCCCCCCAAAAAAGCCAAATTGCATTTCAGTCTCATATTACAGGGTGTCGTTCTAAGACACATTAAAATAAATGAGGCTCTTTCTTTCAGCTTGAAATCATGCTCATCACGTCATCCTCGCCAAACTGTGCCCCCATTCCTCTCTGTCTACCCCACTGTGAAACCTTCTGCAGCAACACTGTCAACCTGCTTCCCCCGAAGCCAGCCGGCCATCTGTGCACGCACAACACAGAGAAACCACACAAGTGTGCTGTAGGAAAGTTACTTTAACCGTTTAATGTTAAAAGACTTAGTCCTGTGTGCATCAATCCAGAATAATGTCTCCATAAGTCCCCGGGGTCCTTGTGCTTTCTCTAAGATTTCTCAGGACTTGTCAGCAGTAAAGATTAAAATGCTAAAAATAAAACAACCGATAGGTCTGAAGTATTATCCTCTTGGAAGTACACAGTTAGATTGTAAGTCTGCATGTGCGCCCAAGATGTAACTGTTGTGTTGACCTCCTGCGTCAGATGGGGGTTTAATGAGGCACGGCCTGTCAGGTCGGCAGACGCCCGGACTCGTCCCATCACAGACACACACACCCCAACACCGCTTAGCTCTCCTCGCTGCTGGTGGCGTTGATGCTACACACTGCCCCTGCACACTCATTTCAACCATGCCTATTAAAAACACACAAAATAGGCTGTCATCAAGGTAGAGTAAAAATATTCAGCTGCTGCAGCAATCTCATTTTCATATGAGACATTTATGCAATTCAGTGTACGACGGAGTTCAGTCATTTTGAAAGCGCGTCAGCTTGTGTATAGACAAACTGAGCTGCCACATGGAATTTCTTTAATGGCGTTACATGACATTTAACTGATGAGAGGGTACAATGCTGACATCATAGTCACTGACTCATGCTGCTTGAAATTAAAGCAGGGCTACGAGTCTGTAGCTGCGCTTCGGCTCAACGAAACAGACTGTGTTTTACAACCAATTTATTCTTAATTAGCAGAGAATGAACACTGTGTTCATGATGGCGGTGCTAACAGACTGTCATTCAGCAGGCGTAACATTTACCATCTTTGTAAAGTGTGTTAAAGTTACATAACTATAAATATAAGGAGGTTCTTTAATTGTAACGTAATTCATGAAACTTAACCTACAGATTCCCGGTTTTGCACAGGACTATTTGAGTTTTTTGTCTTTTTTAACATGGATACAGTAGGAGTAAAGGACCAAACCCAGAAACTGTCAGATGTTGTTCACTGCCATTCGTATCTATGAACAATTTGGCTGAATTACATTTCACATATAGTTAAGACAAACATGACGTCTGCCTTCACTTTCACGGTTTGGTCATAATAAGAACACATGTTATGTTTAGGCTTGAAAACACTATTAATACAGTCTCAATAAAAAGGTGGGAGATAACGAGGCATGAAAAATGACCTGTGCTGAGCATTTGGAAAATTAATTTAGAAAATCATTTTTACCATTTGTTGAAATGTTTCATTTTGGTCGTAAGTATTTATCTTAGCTGTGGTAAAACTATGATGACTATGAATACTTTTTTAGCTGGAGATATGTAATATACACTAGAAGTGACAAGCAAAAAGTTTTTAGTGGAACAAATATTAATGGTAATATGTGTTTTGCCAGTTTTAATATTTTTTTGAAGGGCAGTTATGTTTACAGATACTTGTTTGTCTTTCATTCATTATTAATGAGACTGAGATTGTTTTTGTTTAGTTATTTAACATTTCTTCCAGTTCCTGTGAAAATATTATTTAGAAATTAAAGTTTTTTGTTTTTTTATCTTTGAAAGGTTGAACTTGCATTATTACGGCATTATCAGTATGGTCTCAAAATGACATTATCACTGTCGAATCACAATAATTTCTCTAACAATCAATTGCACTGCAAATTTGTTATCATTACAGGTCAAAAGTCTTATTGACCCTTAAAAATGCTAAGCTTACAGGAGCCAATCAGGGAGAGTTGATTATCTTCAGTGTGCACTTCATTGGAGTCAAAGACACTTACAAAAGCAAAGCATGTTCTAGGGTTAAAGTAAGACTAAGATTATGCCTGTTAATATGAATAAAATTATATTTTTGCTTCAGGACAGCTTCCTGATTTAGCAGCAGACTGGGCTGGTTCTCAGGGTCCGGTCATTTCTCTCATCAGACCAGTTAATTTCTCACGCCCTGTTCAACCATCTGCTGCATCAGCTGGGACACATTCAGCCCAGACATGTGGGCTAATATGAAGTAAAGTTTTACTTGAAACACAACGCTTTCATTTATAACACCCAGGGTTATCTACCAAAGATAACCTGAAATATGTGCCCAATCCCTTTCCAATATGGCCAGTTGCTGCAAACGTTGCCACTAACTTGGTAAAACCTCTGACGCTCCCTTGTTACACACTTTTCCAACAACATTGTTTTTTGTTTGTTGAGTTTTTCTAACTCTTCAAGCTCATTGGACAAAGGTACGCTGATCAAATGAAAGTCGGTTTGGATAAAAGCGTCTGCTAAATGACAGTAGTAGTAGTACAGTAGTAGTATAGTATGTGACTTTTTGAAATGGCATCAAATTTAGGGCGGTTATGTTTATATTTAGTGAGCGGGTGAAAATCAGACCTATCTCCATGAGAACTGATTATGAGGAAGGTGACATCAAACTAAAACTGATAACAAAAATGAACCTGCTTCCTGCACTTTTGTTGCCTGCTTTTTTTTGTTTGTTAACTTAAACCTATTTTTGTTAAGTAAACCTTTTCTCTATTCAAGATGTGAATTTTCTGTTTTGCTCTAAAAATTCCTGAGTATAACTGCCTGGGAGGGATAATGAGGCCCCAGTTCACAATATATGCCATCTGAGGGCACTCTCAACAGAAAGCAATTATTTTTCAGATACGGTTTCCATTAAAAAGCTGGCATGTTCAGATGTACTTCTTCACCGGCGTAACACCAATAATGCCTTCCAGGCTCGGAAACATTTATAGCTCCAACAGATCCTCATTTGAAAAACAAGCTAATATCACTCGGGGGAAAGTCTTCATAGTGCCATAAGATATTTTCACCCCAGGTGATCATGATTCCTTGATTTAATTGAAAATAAAAATACAAGTATTACCCTCTGGGTTCACCTTCTTATCCAAATAGTCGCAACCAAATGCCAAACTCAAGACTTCAAATGAACAGTTCAGAGACAAAAAACTGAATTCACATTCCTGATGTCACCTTCTTACATATGATGCACAAAAAAACGTCTTTCCTGTAAAACATCGACCCAGGGACGCTGCTTCCTCCTTTAAAGCTCAGTCTGATCTGATTGGCCGGCTCCACTGGTCTGAACAGATACTAATATTACCATGGCAGCTCTGATTAAAATATCAAAATTGAAGAAAAGATGCTAAATAAGAATTTAACCTCAACCTTAACATTTTTTACTTATGTGTGTAAATTGCAAATTGACTTTTGAACATTTTGGTCTTTATTAGATCAAATAAGTGCACATTAATTAAGTAAAGCACAAGATAAATCATAAGTAAAGAGTTAAACAAATATATTTTTTTCATGGCCAAATCCTCAAGTGGTGGGCAAAGTGACACTTCCTGTCTTTTAGGGATAAAACCTTCTGACATATTGCATAAATTAAAATTTGTGCTGGGGAAAACATTATTTAGGGACTTACTCTATAAAAAGAATGCTCTATCGAGATTTTTGACCTTTGGGTCAGAAAATAGCTGACCAACACATATCGCGTTTCCCTGACTTCCTCTCTTACAGATGCAAACGCCGGCCTTCCACTGTAACTTCAAACCACAGCAATCTGTCAGCGGTAAAACACACATACTATTTGGTTGTGAGCTATTCTTGGAAATATGATTTTTTTTCTTCTTTTTAAAATTTCCACACTACATCTCTCTATTCAGGAAGCATGCAGCATATGCTTAGAGGCTATTATGACTCGGTGTAGTATAAACACCTGCGCCACACCGAGTTCTCGGCTTGAAAATGACTCTTTGAATTGCAGGAACACTCGTGCATGTATTACCCAGAGAGCATTCAATGTTTTAAGTTAACTAACCGCTATAATTAATTTTTCCACCAAAAAAAAGAGTCAAACTCTACTTTTAAGCTTATAGTCCTAATGAATTTTAATATCAACTTCTGCAATGTAATCATACCTTATACAGTGCAGCAGGGGTCCTATGCAATTAAATTCTTTACAGTGATTAGTCTTAAAAAAGCTGCAGCTATTTTACCCTGAGAAGCTTGAGCAGAATATCTTTGTCACAGAATAAATGAACTAAGCAGTTATTTCAGGTTGGATCTCCGGGGTGTTAATTTATTAAAGTTACATAGATGAGCTTTGCCACGAAGCTCGATAATTCAAAGTCAACTTGAAGCAAGGAGGCAAAGGACAAGAGGGAATAGCTCTTGACACTTGGCCACAGGAACGTCTTGAAAGACCTTCAAGAAAAGAAAAAAAAACATGTAAGCAAAACACATCAATTAAGATGATTGAATAATTGAATTGCTCAGTATAAATTAGCTCGGGCAAGGCTGGAAAATAACAACAACTCGCCTTGACAGATTCATCCAGCTCCACGGTGCACACTCTTCCAGTGAAACAATTTTCCTTGACCACACGTCTGCTAGCAATAAATGTAATCTTTATTAGGGACTAGACCATTAATAATGATTTATTCTCATTTACAAATTTCAGCTCTCAGTGATTATTTAAACAAGAATAAGCATAGATGAGATGCTGCATGTTTCATGATTTTTCTCTTGTAAACTCATTGCACTCTCCATTTCAGCCCATGCCTGCAGCTTAAGCCAAGATAGTCAAAAGGTTTTTCCAAGATCTTCTCACAGCCAAACAGTGAAGCTGATGAAAATTCTACCCACGACAGAGCAGCGCTGTCTTCACCTTTCCTACTGTTCTCTCTGTATCAATAATGCCAGCGTGACTTTAAGGAGAAAGCACCGACTGTCACCTCTCATGATTCTCCACATGTTCCTGATGTCTATCTAGATGCCGGCACTCATCCCCATCAAAGCCGTCTCCCAGCTTGTAGATCACTCGCTGACATAATCGGCTTTGACCACGGCAGAGTTTGTTAAACTTTCGTAAGCCTGAGAAACTTTTAACGCAATCAGCTTTTGGTGAGAAGCGGGGCTCTAATCAAACCCCGCGTCCCTCAGTGTGGTTGCGTAACTCCAAATGTTCTTGTCATGGATGTGTTTTCTGCACTAAATGAAGAGCAGAACGGGTGTATGAACGTAAAAGCATCTGTTGGGTTGACATTGCACAGCCATGCTTGCTCTGTCGGCGACATTTTCTTTCCGCTCTGAGTGAAGTCAGCAGTAATGAAATTAGCCTGTTCAATTAGCTCAGCTAGAATGCTCTATGAATCCATGTAAGCTTGTTTTGTATTTTACGCATGCAAGCTGAAAGTTCAAAGCGGGGAATTGCTGTCTGGCCTAAATGGGAATTTTGGTGGGTATTGATGGACTGACTGTGTGTTCTATCACCTGGAATGTGACCAGCATGCCTAAAGCTGCATTTGTCGGCCTCTTAGTGGATGATGTCCGTGAACAAACAATAACACTTGAGATTCATTTGAGGATTTTTCTTTAGAGGCTATCTTACAGTCACATTTCAAAAGGTTAGGTATAACACTTAATCAGACATGTTGGCTTTTTTACTTGTTCATGAGACCAAACAATAAATTTGATCGTGGGACCTTTGGATCGCTAAAGCTGTGATGGAGTTTCTCATTATACTTCTTATTTCCTGGAGACCAAATATTATTTTTCTCTTTAAACAGTCTTAATAGTTCTCCAGGCTTCTTGCAGGTCTTTTCTTGGATGTTGGCTGCCTTTTGTTCTATTCTCTTATCAAGGCGATCTGCCTCAATAATGTGGAGGGCCAGGCTCTGGGGAGGATTCGTCACACCATAAGACCCGTTGCCTCTCATTTTCAGTCCAGTTCTCAGGTACAACTCAGCTTTTTCTCCCTGATTCCCTTCCTTGAGGATGGCTTCCTGGCAGCCATCCCTCCACAGAGACCATTTCTGATGAAGTTTCAGTGAGCGGATCAAACGGAGGGTTACGTGCATCTCTCAGGTCCTGTGTCAGGTCTCTGGTGGATTTCTTTCTTTTTTCTTACAGACATCAATTTCAGATACTGTTCCTCTGTTGTAGATCATTCTTAGGCCTCTCACTTCCTTTCTCTTTAAAATCCAGTTTCTTCGATATTTCTTTAGACTCTGCACATTGTGCTGAGTTATTTTGAGTTTTCAGCAAATGGATCCTTTTGAATTATCTTGTCCGTGCAAAATATTGTTTTACGTTGGTCAAACTGACTTATTTTAGACATTTTGCCTGCAGCTAAACAAATGGGAACAAATAATGTGGTTTTGCACCAGGCTGCAGGTAACAAAGTGCTTATAGATCCAGTTTAAAATTGCTTCTTGGCCAAGTTATCTTTATACAACACTAGTTCATGAGTTAGGAGCCTTTTTAATGTACACATATTTTGTGTTGTGGTATACTAGTATTTTTGTTTGAGTCAATTATTTAAAATGAAAGAATTACTATTACATGATTCTTCTTAAATGTTCTTCTAAATCAGTGTAGAATTAACTTTTTACATTTTCTGTTTATTTCACCTGAATGTTATATAAACCAAAGTTTTTGTGGTGAACATGACAGGCCAACAGGTCATTGTAAAGATGTTATCAGCTGACATGAGACCGCATCCTCACATCACCCAATGAAGTTCACAAATATTAAGATAACATAAAAAATGCTTAATAGGCCTATTCAATAAATTGTTCAAAAATAAAAGATTCTTGACCATTAAAATGATACATTTAATTGTATTAAAAATTTTGGAGTGAATTGATTAAACCTGATTAGCCATAATTACCCGGTACACCCGGAACACCACACAAATAAAAAACATGTATTATTTGTCATTAATGATAAATTTGATCTGTTGTTGTTACTTTGTTTTTTAACTATCTGGCTTAATTTTGATCACAGAGGGTTCTCACATCAAACACAGAGTTGTTTGTCTATTTTGAGACACCGTAGTAAAAATTGTGACAAAAATATTGCAGCTACCATGTATGATGTAAAATGTGTCATTCTAAGTTCATAAAAACAAAATACTTAATGATTAGATACCAATAGTTTTTCATGATACATTAAACTTTTTGTTATTGATCTTTGATTTTGTTACACACTGCACCTTCAAGATTTGATTTTCCTATTTTCAATTTTTGAAAATTGAAACTTATTTGAGAAAATGATTATTTGTATCTGTCTGAGTTTGTCCTTGTGTTACAACTCTGAAAACCAAATAACAGTAAAAGAGCACAGCTTTTTTTAATTTTAAAAAAAACCCCACCAAACACAATGAACACAGGTCTTCTTTTCACTTTAACCTGAGATGAAACACACTGCTTCTAACCCTGCAGCATCCTCCCGGGCGGTGTTAAGGGTCAGCCGAGTAAAGCACCTTAAATAACAAGTGACCTTAGATTCATCCTCCAATAATAACACACGGATGGAGCAGCAGACAGACAGAAAAGGTGTAAGAGAATTCACCCGGCATGAAGCGCGCCATCATCTCATACCCACGCCCCGACCCCTCCCTCTGACGCTCAACATTTACACCAGACCGTGCAAACAACATGGGGTGTACTAAAACCTCCCTGATGCTCACTCACTTTCAAATCTAGGGCATGGGATTGCTTAACACAGAACAGACAGCAGTGGCAGATTTAGAAATAAAAGATTAAACGCTTGTCGGCTGAGAAACGCAAAATAAATAAATAAGAAAAATGTCCCTCTGTCACTTAATAAAGACTCTAAACGAAAAGCTGATAAGATCGCATCAACTTCAAAACAATCATGTGAACTTGTAAATTCAAAACGGACTCCACGTTGCATGTTTTATGAGACATTTGCAAGAGAGAAAACACTGAAGACATCCCCAATGCATACACACACACAAACACACCTGGCAGGATAACACCAGTTCAGTGACGCTTCCCCTTGAGGGAACTGTATATTTAGAGTCCTGGGATCAAGGTCAAGGCAGGGGGCACATTATCGGGACGCGATGTGTTGTGTACACTCTGCTCTTCCTGAGGAACGCCACTGTGACAACAGGTACTCCTCTTCTGAATCCATTACACCCCTCACTGTGATCCCAGATTAGCTCTCACTGGGAAGAGGGAGCGCTTTAATTAAACAGCAGATCAGCTCTGCAACAATCTGATGGATAGGAGAGGCAGAGAGGGACAAGCGGGGAGAAATTAGGAAAAATTAAAAGACGACGCCGAGAACTGAACGAGGAAGATGGAGGAGAAACAAAGCAAGGGAAGCACGGACCGACCTTAGGAAAAAAACACTCAAATCATAATAACAAAATGAATAATTCAGAAGGGGATGGAGGAAAGGTTCAGTTCGCTGTAATGAGCATTTTTGTGAGGTCGCAGTTTGGTAACCTAAGCAGGCCTTCAAGTGTGCGTGTAGGGAGGGAGAGATAGTGCTGATTCAGTAGGGATGGGTGAAGGTGACCCTCGCCTGCTCCTGCTTGCCTCCCTCACCACCTGATATTGATCCCACTTGTCCAACTCAGATCTGACTCAAGGATACATTCATTGCTTTCTTGACATTTCAAAAATGGTAGTGTGTAAATGTAAAGCTGCACACTATAATTGATTAGTTATTGATTTGCCACCCAAGTCAGAGTGAAGCACTTCACACTCGCAGATCTGCCAACTTCCACTGAATCTCTAAATGTGTGTGAAGTGCAGCCACAGTTCAGTTATGGGCACGTTTGTTGTTGTTGTTGTTGAGATCTCATCAGACTGCACAGCAAGTGCTAAGAACTAAGAATAGAGCAGGCTACAACTGCAGAATTCAAATGCAGAAGCTGGGAGCAAAGGTTTGGACCACAGATGGGAGAATGTGCCTGCGTAGCCTTGCACTGTCAAGGGTAAACTACCTTCCACGTACACACACACGCCTCACCTTAAACCAGGAGCATGAATATGCATGAGACCGAAGGACGCAGGAGGTACATAATTAGACAATCAACAACTCCCAGATGACATGAATTACTACGACAGAGGGGAAATGCACCTCTTTTTATCCTCCCCTCTTGTTAGCAGTGGAAGGGGAGTCATGCCTGCACGCCAACATGTATTTCCACTTCCTAGTGGCTCAAACTTGGGCCGAGAGCTGAAATCAGGAGGAAAATGGAGGCAGAATAAAAACCAAGAGTGTGCATGCTTAAAGTGCAACACAGCTCCCCAGCTCAAGGATGGGAGTGCGAGAAAACAAACAGGTTAAAGAGCGGACCTGCAAACGGGTCCATGTGTTGACAGTGCACCACCACAACAAATTAGCAGCCACATGTACAGCATCACCTTCCCTGCACTGCAAATCCACAGAAATGCACAGCATCCATCACTCCCAAACACGCACCACGTCTCAAAATGGGACACACCCTAAACAAACAGCAACAAACACACACACACAATCACACTTACACAGTGCTGCAAGGCAATCGTGCACGCTCCTGAGCATGTGCATGCACACACACCTGGCTGTGAAGTACAAAATACCTTCCTGTCAGTCAATTATACAGCAAAATGGGTGCAGGTGTTGTGAACAAGAGCTTCTGTTTATGTTTCATCAAGGCAATTTACAGAGCAGGAGATTGAAATAGGGAAAAAAATAGGAAAAAGATATCTAAAAACTTTCAGAAACCAATTTATGCCCTTACATGCGCTAGCACAACACACACAAACACGAACACACATGATCACCGGCTGTTAAAGAAAAACTTAATCTGTTAGAAATGACAGTCATCCCTGAGGTATCTCTGATAATGGCAACCTCCACCTTCTCCACTCACACTAGTTTAAATGCACACAAACACACTCTACTGTCACCCCTTCCTCTCTCTCTCTCGCTCTCTGGCAAACACACACATACTTGTATTACACACAACAGATTCTCAGATTTCTCGTATTTAGGGAAAAATAAGCTACTGACCTGCCTTGCCGCTGACACACACACATTCTTTTCAAGCAGTTCAGCCTTTCAAAGAGGATCCGTTTGAACGCGTCTATATACATTGACCCGGCTGAGGTTAAATAATAAGCCAGCACTTTAACAAATACGAGTTGCTCGGTTAAAAAAGCAGCATGCAGCCCGGCGGCGCCTGATAAATGTGGGGATGCAGCGATGAGGAGAAGCTTCCACCGCAGCCAATCCCAGAGAAAGTCAGACACGATGTGCACGGCTGACGGGATATTTGGACACTAGTGATGCTCTGAGAGCCGTGGTGATCTTGTGGAGAGTGAGAGAGAGAGGGAGGGAGAGAGGGGATATAACACACTCACACACATAGACACGCGCGCACAGACACTATCGGGCAAATCTGACGGCGGCCGCTCATAATTTTCCAGCAGCTGCTGCACTGCTGTGAGCAGAAAAGCGTGGAGGATGGATGAGTGTGGTCATGCCCGTGATGTTTTAACTTGTGCAAAGTGTTTGGTCCGAACAATAAACTGAGCATTTCTTACCTCCATGCTCGGCTTTCTCCGCGTCAGATCATTTTCCCGCTGGTTTCTTGGTGGGGTCGCCCAGGTATTGTTGCAAATATTTGAAGTCGATAAAACAATGATTCAATCAACAAAAAAAGCCACCACAAATGTCGCTGTCATCGATTTGACCGAGTTAAGGTGCCATTGAACTGCAGCGGCGATGCGCTCCCAGGGCGCGAAGCATCAAATGAGGAGGCAAAGATTATAGCAGCTTCGGGTTTTCCTCACTAAAAAGTGCAGTTAAACTGAACTTAAAGCGGGAGAAAACAACGATGAATGGCAAATGAGAAGGTTATCTTGAGAAGTTCAGGAGCACAAAGGGGAGGGGAATAAAGGAGTTAAAAGTAACGCCCCTAAACAGTCGCTACCTGCATCAGCAGCATCACCTTTAGCATACAAGGCGTTAAAGGCGTGAGAACCAGTGGTGAACCACATGCTTTTTCTTTTTTTTCTTTTATTTCCCCCTCCACCTGTCTAATTCAGGCTGAGATAGATAGATAGATAGATAGATAGATAGATAGATAGATAGATAGATAGATAGATAGATAGAT
>JAVQJG010037893.1:0-15552 GCA_036024015.1 Craterocephalus amniculus
TACTACTGCTATACGCTGCTATTTACATTTTAAAAGTAAAAGAAACCGAAAATGTAAGGCGAGAAAACAAACAGGGGACACAAACTGGGCGCAGCCATCTTGAAATTTGGGATCTCGGGGTCCTCTGCAAATTACGAGCTCGCAGCTCAGAAAAACAAGTTCAGATCGTCACTTCCGGCCAAATTAGCTCGGAAAAACGAGTTCCGAGGACAACTGGAACGCACCATTCATTCTTGTCTTATCTCTGTCGCTCTCTCTTTTCCTCCGATGATGTCTTCTTGCATTTCTAGCCAGAGCGCACATTCACGCTGTGTTTCTGTCGGCTTGCTAGCATGTGATGCGGTGTGTAAAGATCAAAAAGTTATAAAATTCCTCTTTTAGGATCTAAATAAAGGGCTCGTGGTGGTTCATCTCTCAAACCCAGCGGGCAAAGATTGTATGTTTAGTGGTCCTTGCAGTAAAACAAACTGGAGCATGACCAGTATAATCTGTTAAAAAGCAACACCGTGCAGCTTTCTGACATTAAAAATCCATGTCTGACTCATTTCAATGACAGCGACATCTATCATACACGTTCTTAGAGCTCTTCAGAGTTCTTTGATCCACAGCAGAGCTCAGATGCATTCACACCTCCCCAAACAAACCAGCCGGTGTGATTCTGCAGCTTCAAAAAGAAACTTCACTTTATTCAGATTTCAAAACAACCGTTTCCGTTTTCAGTTGCTGGAAAAACGACGGTAAAACTCCCAGAATCCTGTTTTCATTTCATCTTTCAGCAGAGTTGGATCGTATCGTAGCTCGTCTGTTCAGATGCACATTCACACAAACCGGTTAAAACTGCAACTTTTTACTTAGCAGAACACAAAATCCACCATGACTGCACACACTCGGCTCGCTTAAAAGCTCGATTTTCCCCCTCCAACCCGAGTGAAGCTTGTGTCGTCCTGGCTGTTGACAGGATGTGATATTTGGAGCGATGGCTGGTGACTGTTTGCTGACTCACCACAACAGGAGCTCAGAAAGAGGCCATGAGTCAGTGGCAGAAAAAGGTCAGCTCAGACAGACAGCAGAGGAAAGAGAAAGCTTCAGCTTTAAAACCTGCATCCTTCCATAACAACGACTTACCGCTCTGACATAATGATTCACTGATTAAATGACTGCGCGGCCGGAGAAGACACATGAAGCGATGTGACGGACGATAAGCTGCATCCTGAATCGTTAATTCAGCTGAAATTAATATTGATTAGATTAGCCGGCAATAGTCCACGCTTATCTGCAGAGGATAACGGGTTGGGATGAGCAGAAACAACTCCAGGAGCAAATTAAAGTAATATTTTATTAATAATAATAAAAATAATTATAATAATGAATATCTGAGATTAAACAATCATGTTTTTGTTGCGCAGAATCGTACCAGAAATACATCTTAGCCTCTATGTTCATCCCAAATAAGATCCGCTTTGCTCGTTTGTTTTATGGCATCATTTGTGGGCCTATTAATTTCATGATGCTGTTTACTTGAGGTAAGTGGATGTCCAACAGTTGAAACTATTTCACTTATATTCCCTTTTCCCCCAGGGCACTGAAAGCTACTTTGCTTCCCTACAGTCTGTCCGTCATGTTTATCTCTTTAGGTTTTAGTCCTAATGCTCCTGTTATGCGTGACTGGGCCTCTTACTTTTAAAATTATGTAGGGAAAAGACAGGGAGAGTGTGTGGAACTGCAGTCTTTAATGTCTATGATACATTTATGGTTATTGTTTCTGTTTATTATCAGCAGCCAGCAGGCGGACTCGTATGTGACAGGAATACAAGAGCACAATTAGTTAAGAGTCCGACTGATTTGTTTGCTTCGTGCAGCAACATGATGCCGTGACTGACATCAGGGCCCAGATGAAGAAAACGGTTTCATGACTAAAACTGTTTACACACAAAGGCAGATGTATGCACACTCACACACAGGAGCCCATGCATACACATCAGTCTTTTACAAGTCTGAAATAGAGTTGATTTGTATTGAAATGCCAGTTTTCTACTCCCATTTTTAACCTTAAATGTGTTTTCCCTGCTTTATGTTAGTTGCATTTACATGGACATTGGAATTAAAAGCCTGACCGGGATGAAAATGCTAAATGTAAAAAACAAACATTTACATCCCATCAAGACGGTAGATCAATCAGATTCTTCTAATAAGCATGTATGGCTTCAGATATTCAGAATTTTGTGTAGAAATTATATATACTCCCTATATCTGTCATTAGGACTAGGCAGATCGATCCAAATATCAATACTACTGTAACTGATACCAAGGCTAGTATCGGTATTGATTATCAAAATGATCATCAGCATGCATGATACTTTTTTTTTAAAGGACTTTTTTTAAAGGTGCAAAAAGCCAATGAATACGAATGAGAACCAAATGAAAAGTAGGTTTTGCTTTTGTTAAGCAAATCTTTGTTGACTTATTTTAATCTAACAACTGTTTGTGATAAAAGAGGAAACCTTTTTATATTGTTGTTTTGTGTTGTTTACAAACTAAAATGATAAGATTAAAATTTTTGTCTTCTGCAATTCAGTTTGTTGATTAAAAAAATTGTATTTTACAAAACTCTTTATGCTGTTTCATTCTGCTCATAATTATGATGAATAATTAAAGGCAAAGTCATTCAATGTTTAGGAAATTTCAAGCAAAAAAATATCAACATTGCTGATACTTACCCTGGATTCACTTGGTATCATAAAGATACCAAACTTTGCAGTATCGCCCAGCCCAGTCTGTCATTTCAGCCTTGTCTCAACATAATAAAAACCTCACACTGGTATTGTACTGTTTGTTTTACTTAAGGTTTACTAATGAAATAAACATGTTATGGTGACGAGGCAGGACTAAAACAGACCTGGTTGATTTGGGACGCATTGCTTGAAATTTCAAACAAGCTTTCTAGTTTCTTCCTCTTCTGATGTTTCAGGTAAACCAAACGATTCCTCATGTCAAAATGATTTATTCTGTTTAAATGTGGCACAATGTCAGAATAACAGTGTAGGTCTGACTGGAACTGTAACACCATTAAACAAGTTTAACACATGTAATCATGGCTAATGTTCACACTGAAAATAAATAAGACAATGAAGGTAAAAGATTTGACACTGAATTTTCTGTTGTCCCCACTAAACTCAAAAAGGCTTTTTCAGGGTGTCTAAGCCAAACGGAGAAGAAAAAGCAGGACGAGAGTCAACCTGCAATCAAAGCTGTCCAAGAAACTAAAGAATGCTACTCTAAGTATGTACAAAAAAAAATTTAAAAGCTGTCCAGTCCAGGCTCCGCTTTACATTGTTGACCTGTGTGTACGGCCTGCTAGTCTGACGTCATCCAATCACAGTCTTTTACTGGTCCCTTCCTCCCTTTTCCAGACTGGAGTAACCTGGCCCTATCAGTGTGCAGTTTAGACTTTGTGGATACAGCCTTCTGACTTACAGTTTTTAAATTTTGTTTTGTAGCAAAAGAAATAAAAATAAGGAGTTCACAGACTAATGGAGGAGCAGGAAGGCATCAGACAGATTACACTGGGGTGTTAAATCTATTAACCAATATAAACCCAATAAAAAGCAAAACAAAAACTCCCCAGCAGACAAAAAAACTGGTAGTTTTTTATTCCAACATGATCACGACTTGCAAAGACTACAGAAAAAGAGTTTGGATTAAGCCCAAAAAACAGGGTGAGCTGTAGTTCTGTGAGTCCCAAAGGCAGTAGAGTCTGCAGTTCCCACTTCATGTCTAAGAATAAAACTCTTCCCAGCCATAAGACTTTATTTACTGCAGCTACAAAAAGAAAAGAAAAATAATTACTCTACCCAAGGATTTATACGCCTGCAGATTTCCCTTCTATATAAATACCAAGCTTCTCACTGAAATTCGTACATCAGGCCATAGGATTACTCACTTGGAAAAGGGGTCAAGTTCTGGTCTTTTCTCACCATATTTCATGTTAAATTTAGTGATGTCCTCATCCAAGCTGAGGATGTATTTGTGATAGACCGTGTTAGCTTTCGCTCACGTCTCAGACATTTTATTCTATTTTACAGTTATTTAGAAAACGCTTTTGTCCAAAGCGACTTGCAGCTGAAACAAGTGGGAACATCCTGATTGAGCCCTAGTCAACTGCTGCACATTTTTACCGAGGGTGGTGCTTCTGTTCAGTGGGGCGGGAAGGAAAGTATGAACTTTCATCTTCTTTTTAACTTACAGGGATACTGTGTAAGATTTGAACACTAGGGGGCTAAACCTGTAACATACTACCCACAAATTTAAACAATTGCAAAATTAAACAATTTTGCTTTCTAGGCTCCTTAGTCTGTTTTCACCTTCTTATTTTTTTCAGATTTGGCAAAGTAACTTGAAGCACAGCCCATTGTGTTTTATAGCTGCAGAGCAAAGCTGCAGGTCAAATGATCCCATGAGAGACAGATCCGCTCATGCAAAGTTACCATGTCTGCTTCCTGGAGAGGGCAGCCCCCTCGGAGTGCTGGTAAGTGTCAAAACCTGTAACATACAGTTACCAAATCTTTGAAAGTGTCAAATACTCAGGAACAGATTTAGAGAATTACACCTCAAATAAACTTTCTAAAAATAAGAGAAGAACACAACTGCTCTGCAGCAACAACCGAAGTCAGCCAAAGGTTTTAAATGGACTTTAATCCCCAAGTGATCTGAAATCTTTTTCAGTGGATACTCTTCTCCCACCACCGTCATAACTTTTCTCTATTCCCTCAGAGCTACTGATGTTGGGGCTTTGAAGAGGGAGAGTTTAAATCTCATCAGGATTCTTGGGGGGGTTATGGGTTACTCTCAGAGGCTTTCAGCTGATCCCTGAACAGTCTGGGGTGTTGAAGCCAAAGTATCTGCAATCTGTGTTATTAGGACAAAACGCCACCAAACATCTGACCCTTATTCACCATAACATTTCACTAAAAAGACCGTTCCAATTGTGAGAATCTGAGTTTTCATGTAATGTGGTTAAACTTTTTAGGGAAAATTAAAGATCTTGACAAACAGCTGAGAGGCATTTGCTGCTGTTATGACAGTTTAAAATAATCTCTTCAATACTAAATTGGATTTAGCTCTGTTACTGATACTTTCATCTCCTCAGCTGTCCAGATCTCATGCCATTTCCGCTGTTGCGCTTTTCATCACCTCTGCATCTGTTCTGTCCAGTCCTGCTCAGAAAAATCACATAAAACGCCAAATAATGTATGATAATAATATACGTATAATATATAATAATGATAAATTAGATTTTCATTTGAAAATTAAAATAAATCCCAAAAATATGTATGATTCCATACCGTAGATGCCCAAACTTGAAGCTTGTTGCTCTGCTTAAAGCAATTGTGAGTGAAAATAATCAAATAACATGTGCTTCTACTTTAATTTTGGATTGATTATTCTGTTATTAGGGGATTATAAATACATTTTAATAAAATCTACTTTTTATTCTCTTCTCAGGCTGACCATCTACTGTAACTCGTTATCACAAAACATCATTGTGAGCTTGAAAATGAGTGGTTAGGATCTAATTATAGTGAAGGTCAGAAGAAAAACTGAAATACCGGATTTTCCAGACAATATGTTGCACCTTTTTTAATAGTTTGGCCAGTTTTTTAAAAGTAAAAAATACTTCACCCCCAGAATGATCTGCCTTTCTACTTGCCCTCATGCTGATGGAACATTTTTTTGATATTCATCATGTAGCCGGAGATGTGGGGAGGTTTCGGTTTTGCTTCAGTTCGGTTACAGTGATGTTGACCGGCGCCCGTTCAAAAAGTCCACAAAAACTTGGCAATATTCCACCATACTGCTCATCCAATGTAATCCAAGTGTCCTGAGTGGGTAGCATCCATAATTTACTCGAAACAATATCATTTAGTATATTTTTAGAGCCCAAACGGTAGTATGTTCCTGGATGCGTGTGAGTGATGCCAAACATAATAGTTTTCATTTTCCATACTTTGAAATTTATTAAATTGTATTCCAGACTTTTCTATACAGTACTTGCGTAGGAACCCTGTCAAACGAAAGCTAAGATAGAGATTTGCTGCTGCCATCAGGGAGAATGACTGACGTCTGTTTGCAGCATGGAGACAAGAGATGTGTCGTGCAATTGAATTTCTGTCTGATCTGCTTTATGTGCTGGCTGTCAGCTTGTCAAGATGTCATCCCTGCATCTTCCAAAACTTTCATTATGCCTGTGAATGTGCCCACACAGATGTACCCACATGGAGAAAGACATTTATGCACACATGCATATGCACACCCACGACGTGTTTAAAATATCGTCTTTTTCTTTCAGCCAGAGTTCCAACCCCAACCATCCATCTTCTGCTGCGGTGGTCCTTATTCAGAGCGCAATCTGACGTTTACCAGTTACAGTGTCATCCAACTTCCTGGTGATTCACTCCCGGACACAGATGGAAGCACGCGTGGCTGCTTTTCCTTCTCTCTTCTTTTTTAATGCCTTCATGTTTTGCAAACTCAATGCCATCAATGCACTTCAGCAAAGTCTGGCCATGTAAGGCAGATCCCCTCTCCGCCAGAGAGGTTTGATCTTGTTTGCTTCTCTTCTGTTAGCTTTGACAAGGTGTGTGTGTGTGTGTTTGTGTGCGTGTGTGTATGTGTTGGGGGCGGATGGATGTTTGCATCTGCAGGCGTTGGCACTTTGATATGAGACTAGCAGGAGCAGCAGCAGGTACTGACACACAAATTGATACAATAAATAAAAAGTGCATTACATACAACATCAAAACACTGCAGATTGTGTAAAGAAAGCTTTTAAAAGTAGTTAAGACATCAAACAAGAGCTAAAATCTCAATAGAAAAATTTGAAAAAGGTCCTGGGTGAAAGGCATGGCACGCTGAGAGCCCTTTTTGCCAAGACAAACAATGACTCCAAGCATGATCACGTTGAAACCAGCGTGAAGAGCCAGCAAAGAGAGTAATGAGAGACCTGATGCAGCACTGCGGTCTCTGGATGTGGACGGATGGGCCGGGAACTCATTGCATTAGGCAGAGAGAGATGAAGGAGTAGAGCATAGTGGAATAGTCATCCCACACACACACTCATGTGGGAACGGATCCCACAAACACAAATTACAAGTGAAAAAAGGCCACTCCCACAATAAGTTAAAAAATGAAAACAATGGATTTCTGCTTGAAATAAGTGAAAATTCTCATGATAAGATTTCTTGGAATAAGACAAAATAATCAATCTTGAAATAAGATGGAAAATTTGTTCCTAGCTTTCGCTTTTGTGTTTCATTAAAAGTTCTTGGTGCTCAAAGGTAGCATTTTCCCCCCTTAGATTGTATCTTATACTGTATTAAGCATGATACAGTAAGATATTTTGACTTGAAATTAGAAAAATACCCTTGGTGAGATTTGGAGTTTTTGCAGTGAAGCCCCTGTGTGTCCCATTTATGTGAAAGATTGAATGGCTGACTTGGTGCCTGGCAGGTGTCAGGGCCCTGTGGAACCCCAGGTTAGAGGTGACCGGCCCAGGCTGAGCTAAGGTCAAATGCAGGCGTCTAGAGGCGCAACATCCTTAAATGTATGTTTGTGTGTTTCAACAAATGGGTGTTTATGCAGTTTTAATCATGATGTGTATCATTTAATACTTTAATTGCAAGAATTTTCCATGAAACCGATCACCGGAATGTTGATAAACCATATTGCAAGAGTGCAATCATCCATCCACCAAACAACTCAGAATAACAGTAGAAGGCTGCAGTTTTTTTGCCACAATTTTACATTTTAAAAAGGAGCATAGTGGAAGTTGTAGCCTTATTGCAGAAGCCTGCCCCCTCTGGCGACAAGTGACACCAATGATGTGTGCGCATATGGGCTGCCTCCACTTCGATTACCTTGGTCCATTGATGCACAATTCATTAATAAAGCATAGCATAGCTAGCATACGGGTAGCCCCATAAAGGCCATGAGCCTTCATTAGCTTGTATGCTAACGATAGTATAAGTTTTGCATAGTAAAAACCGTAGCATTGCAATATTCCGTATCCTGGTTTCCGTCGAACAACATATTTAGCCTTTTAGTTAGCAGAAAGCAGCTGAGGGTATGTTTATTCCCAGAGCAGATCGAAGCTCTTCCGTTTAGAAAGCTGTTGCCATGGTGACTCTAGTTTTACTCCTGCAGCACTCAGACTCCAGTTTGGCTCACCATCAACAAAGTGTTTCATTTCTTTGTCATGGAGGAGTGTGTGTTGGTGTGAGAGGCACTTATCAGTGTTGTCTCCATGATGCCCTAAAGGCTGCGGAGTAAATAATACGATACTTTCAACGGCCAGGTTAACAAACACGCATCAACCCACATGCAGCCCTGAGGATTCGAGCCTGAATCCATCTCACTGAGCAGCAGAAACAGGACTGTACAAAGAGGTCCTCCACAGCAACTAGGCTGCAACTTTTAGATGTATTCCTTCTCCAACACACCTGAATCAAATAGCTGAATTAGCTCGTGCGCAGCATGCCATTCAGCTCTTCAGGGCTTATAAGACATTTAGATGATTCAGATGTTTTGGAGAAGGATTACATCTAAAAGGTTGCAGGCCAGTTGCTCTGGAGGACCAGATATGTGCACCTCTGACCACAAAGGCAGCTGAGGTGGATAAAGATCGACTCGTCCTACACATAAGAGGATGTTAGGGAAAGAAAATAACAGTATTTAATATTTCAACTTGCGTAATACACCTTTAAGCTGTTCTGCTGACTCAGTGGAAGCCTGATTCTTACGACTTGGTTGTAAAAGGTGACTAATCAGGCTTTACAAGCAGGAGCAGGGCCAGGCAGAAGCTGGCAGTTTAAACAGGGACTGATAATGACCGAGGTGTGATAATCAGCAACTGACAATCAGGTGGAATAGCAGGAAGTAAACCTAACTGGATGCAGCAGGGTAAACTCTAGTAAATAACAGGAAGCGAGACTAACAGATAACCTCAACCTGACCTCTAAGACAGCCTAAAGTGAAACCTGAGAACAGACTGAGGCTGTAATAATACAAACAGTACAAACAGAAATAAAGAAAGTTTGAGGCTGGAAAGTTTCTACGCAGCCTTAAATGCTGAAATGTTCAACTTACCTCAGTCGATAACTCCTTCTCCCTCCTGTATGCATAATGGAACATGGACAGCGCTCTAATTAAAGCTCGACCCAGCTCCAGTCCTGCTATTGATGACTTCATATGTGTGAAGTTACCTGAGGCTGATGTTGGATTTTGGAGACATATTCTCCCATCAAGGTGATGCCTTTCCCCCAGGAGGATGATGTCAGACCTCTGTCTGCACGACTGGCCTGCCTACAGCCCACATCGCTTTCCTGCTGAAATCGTATGGCAGATTATGAGGAGGAGGATCAGTCATTAACAGACGGCTAAGCAGATGAAATCCTGCAATGAGCAAAAATGGGCCCAGATTCTTCTGGAACAATTAGCATTCTTAGTTCCCAAATAATTAAAAAGCCTCATTAACAGGAAGGAGATACAACATTTTCTAACGATGTATACAAAATCCGATCAGATTTCTTTGTTTAGACTTGTTTTTCGTTTTTGCACTTTTAGGCAAATAAATAATTTACAGATCTACAGTTTTGCTGCATTAAGTAAATTTTCCTGTTAAAAACAAGAAGTAAATTCAGCTCAGCTTAATTTATATAGTATCGATTCATAGTCCAGTTCCACCCAATTAACAGTAACCCAGTTGTAATCAAATTAAAACTAAATTGCAATAAACTAAACTAATTCATATAATTATATATTTATCTTCATATAAAATTCTGCAAGCTTATTACATACTGTGTGTCATTCTGCTTATGAGCTTTCAAAGGAGCCTCTGAATCCACTTAAAAACAAAGGCTACTGGAGATGTATCCTTCGAGGCCTCTTTTCCCCCATAATTCATTGTGAACAAGTAAGAGCAGAGCCTATCACAGCACTGGTCTGGTCAAATTCAACCATTATCCCGAGAAATCAGGAGCCAATCAATTTTGAGCTTGCTCAATGCAGTGGCGCGACAGGCAGCAACACTGTCAACATTGCAAACATGGAGCAGCGGTGAGCGTCTGACACAGCGGTAGATTCTTTTTTCAGCACATTAAACAGAAATTTCTCTTTGAAATTTGAGCAACGAGTAGCCCTGGAGACATTTATTGAAGTGAAAGACGTTTTCGCCTTGCTCCCCACCAGTTTCGGTGGTCTGATCTACCAGTTAGCACTACAGGCTACTCAGGTCAGAGGAAAGAGTGCTGTGATTGGTTTAAGCTTCCACCAATCGCAAACAGTGGCATTTGAAGGAGGCAGGTCAACCACTCTGAGAAACGATTGTCCACAAGCTCTGGATCAGACCAATGCTTGCACTGAAGTCAAAGTACCCAGGCGATCTCCAAACAGTAAAAACAGTCTTTTCTGCACTCTTGTCTTATCTCTTGCTCTTCTTTGTCTCTCCTTAGTTTCTTCTCTTCCTCCAATAATGTCTTTAGATGTTTCTTTGGTGAATCCGCCAACATGCGTTCAAAACGGTCGGTATGTTTACATTCTATTAGTAAAAGGACAATAAAGTGGGTTTTGGCCTACTTGAGATCCAGGACCAGGGGTTGCAAATGAGTCTCAGCTAGAAACCTGTATGCATCGTATTTACTTGTATATTTTTTTATGAAGCAATGTTTTATGCATTTTTCCCTGTTAAATAAACACATAAATAATGCAGCTACATTGTTCCCAGTTCTATATGTCTTTCCAGTCTGCATGGAGCTAGTTTTCACTCTGCTCAGGTGTAAATGCAACTTTTTGTAACTAGAAAAATTGGGTTTTTGCATGTAAACAGGGTCTTTAGCATGTTCCCAATCAGTGTTTTGCAAGTTACCATGGGAGCATAATCTTTTCATTATCAGCTTGTAAAACAACGATTCTTTAAAATTTTCACACATTTCAGACATGAGCCAACACAGGTAAAGCCTTGAATGAAACACAGCCCTGCACTCCGATTGGGATCCAGCCCAAAGCTGGGCAGCAAAGACTGACCAGTGGATTTAAAGGATGGAGAGAGCAACTGAAGTCTGTAGAAAAAAAGAAAGAAAGAAATAAGGCTGGAGAATATGAAACAAAGGAGATAACAAAATGAAAATCAGACACATGAAAGAACTTTAAATTGTTAAGAAAGCAAAGAACAGGGCTTTGTGTTAAAGTCCATGTACAACGGGCACATATGTGGGATATTCGGGGGTTGAAATGATGACACGTTTGCTCAATGAAGACAGATATCTGTTTCATTGGATTTGTGTATTCTGGACCATTCATTGTAATAATATACTGTACAGAAAGTGCAATTGTTAGAGTATACAGTATATTTAGGGTAATAAGCTTTTGTTCAAATCTATTGTAACATTTGCACACTTACATAGATTTCCTCTTTCAAAACAGAGATTTTTGTTAGATATAAATATTTCTTATTTATTCTTCTGCCACGTACAGTCTTGGCCAACTCATAAAACGGTTTTCTTCTAAAAGCTGCATATAAACCTTGTACACATGGGTTGGCGGGATCGGGCGGCGATGCTAAGAATTTTACCGGGAGTGAAAAAGTAGGAAATGAAGCTCTTGGTTTTCATACAGTCAACATTTATTCATCACTTCCTTTCTCAATAGCACTTATCAAACATCTAAATGACTTCTTTTCCTTGGTGCTGGCATCCTGCTGAAAATAACAAACAGTCCCCACATGCTGGCCAAGCGTCTGTCATACATGCTCACAAGTCGACAGAGACTTTTTGCACCTGTCGTAGCAGCTTCCTGTTACTGCTGCAGAGGCTCCTACATGCACACAGTCTGCTCTTCCATCTAACAAGAAGATGCCAGGAGCCCAAAGTGCAACTTCACTGTCTGATTGTACTTTATAGGTGGAGGGGTGTTTCATAAAAGCCTGCACCCTTTCCCCCCCGATATACCTCCGCCCTGCTCAGCCGAGGTGTTGTTAAATCTTTATCAGTCCTCAGGAATTATTTCAGAGCTTCATCAGGATTCTTTCAAAGTATTCTGCACATCTGACAAAAAATCTTTTGAGTAAAAAGATATAGGGGAAAAAATATTATCATGTATTTTTTAATCAAAGTGACATATTTTGGCATGTTGAATGTTAGCAGCTGGTATTAGGAATTAAATCAAATTTGATGCCAAGGAACCCATGGCTTCAGGTTTTTTGGACAACAAAAAGACATCATCAGGAGTTCTTCTGACATTTTTCTTTTAAAGCCAAAACAAGTTTTCAGCACATGCTTTTACTAACTGGACAACACTTCATCCAAGTCAAATAGTTGCTGATAAACAGCACCATTAAGGCTCAAGTTATTGTTAGGCTGTTATTGTGGTGATGTGGTAACAGATGGATGCAGCAGCTGCAAAGCGATGAAATGGGAAGTTGGCAAGAGGGTGAGTGGACACTGCTCCTGTATGATGTACGTGTCTCACACGTCTCCTGCTGAAACATGTGAGGATGCTGAAACCATAGATACACATCATAGAGGCCACTACATGTTTCATTGTCGACTTTCAAATAATGCTGCATCAATGGCATCTTATCATGGTCAAGCCTGAATCTGAGTAAAGTACTTTTCCTAATGTATAGTTAGATAAATCATGTTATTATCAGTATTGATGGCCGAATGGATCATTTTGGAGACCAAGTTGCTTCAAAACAATTATTCAGTCAAGAACACGTAACCACAGCGCCATCTGGTGGCCATAAAATGTAACTTCAAACTCAAATTGGAAAGTTTTCATGCATTTTTTATCTTTTTGTCTGCGGTAACTTATGATCAATTCAGTTTTATTTCAAACATATTAAAAACACTGATTTAACATAAATGCTTGTCCCTGTGTATATTGCCCGTCGTTTTTTTTTTCATATGAAAAGTTCACGGTAATAATTATCCGTGACTACGCAGTGTCCGAAGCACATGTCTGAAGTTTACAACAAATCAAGCGGTTTGAAAATTGCTAGAAAATTTAGCAAGTTATGGTTATTTAAAAACTACCATTAAATTGATGTTAAGAGTGAGAGAGCTGACTGTGGTAAAATGGCCGCCTGCTGCGGACTTTCTAATCCATTAGCGAGCACGAGCGAGTCATCTAGCCTTTATTAACTACGGCTAAAACGACCAAAACATCTACTGCAACACAAATACTAAAACTACTCCTGCTCATGCTAAAACTAGACTAAAACAAAGTGTCTGCTTATGCTTTGCAAACTCTGGCATGTACTTTCTCCTAATACTTTGTAGTTTCTTATTCTAGTAGAAGAACAGATTTTTTATCTGCTTCAGTGTAATTTATTACTATAAATCAGGAGCACACGCTTACGATTGACAGGTGTCAGCTTTTTTAGCCAGCTAACAGGCATTAGCTTTAGCCCACCTCCACTATCTGGTTTACCTCTTTTAGCTCTAGGTTAGCTTTGTTAGCTTGTAGCTACAGGCAGCTAAGAGGTTGATGGATGTCATAGCCCCCTTCTTGTTGCCTATTTTTGTGTTTTGCAGTGACGAGAGTCGTGATGCTGCCAAGATGGCGACCGTGGTAACCTCCCATCGAGCCTCAGATTTTCAGTAACCTGCGGGGTCACATGATGGAAGGTTCATACATGTCTTCTAGTCAAGGACCATACTGTAAAGATATTGTGGTTTTTCTGTGTGGGGTAAGCTTGTTCTCCCATGCATGTGTGGGTTCTACGGGCCAGACCTCAAAGACATGCATGACAGCTTTACTGGTCGGTCTAAGAATGAGCGTGAATGGTTGTTGTCTCTCTGTGCTGATAGACGGACAACCTGGAGGTGAGGTTTATATTCCTGCTCTGACTCTTAAGACTGTTTCTCCGCTGGCAGACGACCACTGTAGCTAAAGCTGTAAAAGTATCTCATAAAGTAACTGGAGCAGGATAAAGATCTGTCGTGGTTTTACGTTTCCTAACAAAAGTGTGAATTCTGTTGAAGAGGTCCAATTAGTCGGTATGCATTTCAACCTTTTATTCTCAGCGTCTCAGATATTCTGACTCAAAATGTTATTGACGTCTTTGATGAGGTAATTACACATTTGCATGAAGGTCACGGAGACGGAGGAAGTGAATCACTGAAGTAATACACAGTGAGGGGGTCTATCCCTCCTCCTTCCCTCTACACACACCTTTTCTCAGACGGCTCCCTGCTGGAGGTGATTTTCACAGGGCACGTCATCATTAATGACAGTTTGTTCTCATTATAAAAGCCAAGATTATTCAGAGTAAGGGGCGGTTTCACAAAGCTTTTGTTGACAAACACGTCCGCTTAATAAATGCTGTAATATTCATATAATAGACCCAACTGTTATGTCTCATGAAGTTTGGTGGAAATCTTTTCACATTTATTCAGCATGAAGTATAAAGAGAAAGGTTCAGTATTTATTCTACAGCATCCTGAAAGTCATAATAGAACAGTGGAGGAGAATTATATGTGCTTTGAATTGAAAAATGTAACAAAGAACATACAGGATGGAGAGTGTTGATCTGAGGTGTTATTTCAATTCAGCATTATCTGAAAATTAAGAAATTGTATTATAATTCAAAATGTGTGGGGCCCATCCTCTGACATTTATGAAAAATATATGATGTGGCCACATGTTCGGGATGATGAAAATGTGTTCAAAAGATAATGGGCAAGCTCATATATTTTATTTTATATACTATCTATCTATCTATCACCAGCCAAAGACATGCATGTATGGTTAAATGGTGTTTCTTAATTTTCTGAAATTTGAGTGGATGTGGTTGTTTGTCTCCATGTTGGACCTCCATAGACTGCTGACCTGTCCAAGGTGAATCCTGGCTCTCGCCTGCTATTTGATGGATATGCTCAAGTTTCCCACCACCGTTAATCTAGTAGTTTTTAAAAAAGAATGAATCATGTATCATATAAATATATGAATGAGTCCTGAATGAGCATCTGTGTATATCACTGTGTATATACACGTTTACATGCAGATGCCAACTAAGTAGTCATTTTCATTGCATCATTGTTTGCACATCTGCTGTAAGCTGGCAGTAAAAACCCCAGATGCAGCAGTTTTCACATTTATGAAACTCATTAATGAAGCAGACAAAAAGGCTTTGGTGTTTTCAGCTCTGTAATCACATACAGAATAAAGCAATTCAGAGAAAAACTACCACAAATGCCTGGATTATCAAACACAAATGAATAGATAAATTATTTTTCTTTGTATTCTTTAAACAGTCCTTTGGAAGAAGAAGCCGTACCATACCGTCCGTACCGTCCTCTTCCGCTTATCCGGGGTCGGGTCGCGGGGGCAGCAGCCTAAGCAGGGAAGCCCAGACTTCCCTCTCCACGGCCACATCCGTCAACTCATCCGGGGGGATCCCGAGGCGCTCCCAGGCCAGCCGAGAGATATAATCCCTCCAGCGGGTCCTGGGCCTACCCCGAGGTCTCCTCCCGGTGGGACGTGCCCAGAACACCTCCC
>JAVQJG010037932.1:0-17894 GCA_036024015.1 Craterocephalus amniculus
TTTGCAATCTATCAGTTTAAACACTAATGTTTAACAAAACACAGGATTTTTTTATGCCAGCTAGGCTACTAAGTCACGTAAAATTGTGAGTTAGGCCGGTTGATGCTGAATCGAACAGCTGCAGTCTGGCGACACCGAGGGAAACCGAGCGACACGACATTTAGAGGCTGTGCGCGCTCCCGGGACTCTTGATCAGTTTCTGGCAGACGATCACTTTATGGCACAACAGTTTCAATGTTGCATCAGACGGCGGGCAACACTCTGTGTCTCCCTCTCTCTCTTTTCAAGCGATGAGTCAGAGAGCTTGCCTTGCAGATATACTGTACTGGCACGTTTTTGGATTATTTGTCTTCGATCAACAAAATTTATGAAAATCACACTGTCTGATAAATTCACTGACATTATCCTCGGGCCACTGAGTCCATAAACACATAAAAGAAATTGTTTAATTTTCCACGCTTCTTTTCAACCCCAATCTGCAGAACAAAGCAGCAGCGAGGGATGGCGTGAGTGATGAAAAGCTTTTACTCATAGTTAAGGCTAGACCACAGGGGAAGAGTTAGAAGCGGTTTCCTGGTAGACATCTACAGGAAACCACGCTCGCACAGACTTGTCCACTTTTAGCCATAAAAATCTATAATAGTCTGACATTTTTATATATTTTTGTTTAAATTCATAATCACCTGTAAACTCATTATGCGTCGCAGTTTTATTAGAAGCGGTAACTCGCGTGTTTAAACGTTCATTCATGAGTGGAATAAAATCTCCGCCTCCCATGCGTCAGTTTGTTTATACATCCCGCCCCCACGAGTCATATAAAACGCACACATACTCCACGGGGCGGGATATTTCATCAGCAACCACGAAGACTCTCCTCCTGCTATCTTTCCGTCTGTCTTTTCCCATCCGTCCGCCAGAAGATATTAAAGGTAAAAACTTCATAATTTGCTTGATACATTGTAAATATAACTTTTTTTTTTGTATGCGATGCAAAGTATATATTTTCCCTCAGTTATAACGACTAGGAGCTGACTGATGCAATCCACCTCGTGCGTTGTCAGTTGTGTTGGCGCACGGTTCAAAAAGAACATAACGTTCCTCGCTCTCATATGGTCCTTCTTGTTTAGGTGAGAAAAAATAACGTCAGGCGTTGTAAAAATGGTCATTTCATTTAATGTAGTGAACGTTTCGTCAAGCGTTTCAGTTTGTCATTTGAGCGGGGGAATCAGCTGATGTAGTTAGTCCATCGCGTAATGGAAAACCGACAAGAGAACAGAACTTGAAACGTGATGAGGGGTGACCATTGTGGAAAATCCGTTTAAATGATCTACTAATTATTAAAACGTAGTTCTGAACACCTAATCTTGTTATAGCCGGTAGGTTTCATTCATTGTTTTGGTCTTGGCCGGCTAGCACATCGTGCTACTCTTTCCGCACTATTACTGCCATCAAGGCGTGGGATGCTCGGAATGCTGCTTTCAAAGACCACCCAAAACAAAGGGGATTTTTTTTTAAATAAAGAAAACCGCTAAAATACCGCTGAACCAGTTTCCATAATCCCACTTTACGTTGTGTGTATCGGAAAACATAGCACCATGGGGGGGAAAGCAGCTGTATAAACTTTATTAAGCGCGTCACTACGTCACTCTGTGTACAATAGGCATTTACTACTTTTACTCAATACAGGAAGGCAACATTAGCAACGCGCCAGCGCTGGGAACACGGGAGCCACGTAGCTAGCTGGTGTATCAGTCGTAGACAGATGGACTTTCCCCACATGGACAGCTTAACATTGCTCAATATGTCTGGCCGTGTTCGTAAGTGAGAATAACTGAACTGTCGATTTATTTTTGGCAACCTAGACCGTAGTAATGTCGAGTGTCATCACATCGTGCCATCCTTCCGGTAAACTGGCATGCGTTGTTACAATGTCTGGGTTGCATCATCCGGCTGAAAGTCACTAGACAAGTGGCTTTATGCACAAATCCACTACTTCCTGAACTTAAGCCAGCTCCTTGTTTCCTGTCTTTCATTAGTGGAAACAAGGAGCTGGCTTAAGTTCAGGAAGTAGTGGAGTTGTGCATAAAGCCCAGTCAGTGTTGTGTCAAATTATTGTGCAAATATGGGTGTGTACGCAGCATCGCACGGCATCATTAAAACGTATTTGACTTAAGATGGATTGTGGAGTAAGTAAACCGGGCAGCAAACAACGTGGCATCTCCCTGCATGCCGCGTTATAAGGGCGTGCAGCACGGGGGTGTGTAGTGTTTCCAAATTGTACTTAAATTGTTTTAACACTGCAAAATCTCTACACGCTTTCACACCTGCCAGCCTCCAAAAGTAAAATGGATAAATTATATAAAAACACTATGTAATGGATGGGTACAATGTATATCCTTTTTGATTATTTCAGCATTATTTATTTGTGTGGATTGTGTGATATGAAATGTTCTGGGAAAACAGAATAACCAAAAATAGGCAGAATGTTATTAGTTGATATTTTAAGCAATGTTTTCCTGTGAGACTATTAATTTGATGTTGGTGTACCTATTAATTCAATTACTTTTATTGTCAAAATTTGTTATCGATATCAAGACTATTCACATTAATTCAAAACTTTGATTTGGAGTAGAAGGTTTATTCCACCAATATTTTGTTAAAAATCGTGGTATGCGTATGTGCCAGTCTGATGGGTTATCCTCTTTGATGCTGCCCAGGTATGCACTGTGCATCCGCGGTCGTAAATGTGAGCAGCGTTGGCATTGGTCCTGGGAATCTGAACAGCTTCTCTGTTTGTCACATTCCATTTCTCAGGGAGAGCACTTTTTGGCCGGAGCTGTGGTGCCCCCGCCAGGTGACTTAAAAGATCTTTCGGTTCGGTCTCGGTGGTTGGTCCATCCATGGATAACTTAACAAATACGCAAGTCTTTATGTGAGACTGTAGTGTGCCTTCACTTAGGCTATGTTCCTGTTCTTGCTGGTGAAGTCCAGTTTTTACACAGTTTGTATTTCCCTATTTTACTTTGTATTTACTTCCTTACACTTGTGTTTACATAATGTATTTACACAGCAGTGTCCCATTGTGAGGATTGTGGTTTTACACCGACCTGCAGCTCAGCTGAGACCTGTATGTTGTGCCTGAGGCTGCGTGGGCTGTTTCCTCCTGCTGTCCAGAGATTTGCTCCTCCAATCGATCGATGAGACTTAATTGGCTGCAGTTGTGAGTCTGTGGTTGTGTATCAGTCCTGTGATGCACTAGATATACCCTGCCTCTCGTAGGCTCCACTCCACCTGACACAAAGCAGCATGTGTAGCTAAAGCAAGGCTATTTATTCAGAATGTTCTTGTGTTTCTGAATTTGACATAAATCATGTTAAAAGCCTACTTCTATAAAACACAAGAGAGTTGTTGTCAAAACAAAGTCATGTGATGTGAAAGAAGGAGCAGCGACAAGTTGTAATGAGGTTAGGAGGTTTGTTACTTCCTAACTAATCCTCTTACAGTACGTGGCAGCGGTTGCAGGAATGCTAAGTCAAGTTATCCCTGAAGCCTGTTATAACCGGAGTGCCACTGGCCCGGTAGGTTGGTTTTAGTTCTCCAGGATAAAGAGCCCTTCAGTCAGTCCCATTTCACAAATAAACCTGAATTATTGAAAACAAGAGGACAAGAAAGCAGAAATGAGTTAAAACTGGATATGTCCTTCCCAGTGAGAATGTGGCTGAGCCATTTTGTTTCAGGCTTCAGTCTTTTCAATATACTGGGCGTGTGCTCCGGGAATTTGCACACGGCACTCCTGAACCACACCTGGCATAAACTGGTCTGACTGGCACAAGCGAGCACCCCCGTAAAACGCCAGGAAAAGGTTAGCAACTAACAAGGGTGAGGGGACTCCCCGAGACCACTGCACCTTTGTGACTTTAAAGTGGGAACTTTTTGCATAGTTGCCCTTAAGCACCTTTGTCCTGGGTGCATGCCGGCGTGGTGGTGGGCGAACCCCCGCAGAGATCACAGCGTGCTGGGCACAGTTTGGTAATAAATGTTTATTAGCATTTATCTGGCAAACCTCAGATCTTAGTTCCTGGCGTTCACATGGAAAAAGCTACAGGAATGTCTCACCAAACAGGGAGTGGAAGCACTTCCAGCATGTACCAGTTTCCCATCAGGCTTCAGAAGGCTGAGTGTTTATTATGGCGCTGGTCTGCTTCTCTGTGTTGTCCAGTTTCATTGTTTGGCTGTGTTTGTCTTCATTTCTCTCAACACTTAACTGTACAAGGCCGGATATTCCCTTTTGAAATAGTAAGACAAGACCTGCTTTGATATTTGGATTATGTTGTTCTTGTGGTATTAATAGAATATTGTCCTTGTATTGAAACACTGAGAGTTTGTATGCCGTGTGTTTTAAAAAAGAGAAACGTCTAAAATTAGACTTATGACGAAGTTGAAACTTTGCACGAACTTGTGTAATGGTGAGTTTTACAAATTGAGTCGTTTAGCAGCTTCAGCATTTGTGTAAAGAAGTTTTGTGGCAGAAGTTTTTTTCTTAGTTCCTCCGGTCGCATTTTGTTTTTAGTCGTACTTCAAAGTAGAGGTGGACAGTATATCGAGATTTTCAGAAATATATCCAGACTTTGTCATACAAGATATAGAATAAGGAAATATCGTTTATATTGAGTTTGCGTGTTTTGAGTTAAAAATATCTCTTTTTTGGCATTTTGATCGCTGAAAAGTATTTTTTATTATTTTAATAAACATATACTTTAATTTTAGCCAAATATTTTAATGCACATGTGCTTCGGATCCTTAATAAAACTGCATTTAGCTCTGAAAGCGGTGAACTTGAACCATTTGGACGCATGTAAACGAAAAAACCAAAACAAGTGCCTTCAGGAAGGAGTTTTTTTTTTAAAGGCAAAAAGTATTCTTTCTCTATCCTTTGATGAAAGGTGGATTAACCAGTTTCAAATTTCTACACTTTGCCACACCGCCGGCCTGATGTGTGCTGGTAGATTAAGGTTTCACCTGTCCTATTTGCTGCCTGACCGGTGAAGTGACCGACAGGCTTGAAAAGGAAAGGAATCAGGTGTCCCTGCATGGATGCAGCCTCGCTTCTGATTCCAGCCAGACTTCCAAATCCAAAAGTTTTTGATTGTTTGTGTTTTTTGAGATACACTCCTAGTGTAATTAAGTATTAAGTGCAATGAAATGTAGTATTTTTCTTTATCTAATCTATTATGTAATCACCTTTTATGTCCTTCCAAATATTCTTATTGTTACTCTTATCACCAGTGTCCTTGCTCTCTGAAAGAGCAGAGTTCAGTCTTTTCAAAACTAAATAGTTAATTCTTACATACTTGTCATACTTTCAGGGAGAAAGAGTTGCATTATTATATAAACTAGTAACTCAGCAGGTGTCACGGGGTACTTGGTTTTCGATTAGTGTAGCATTTGCAGATTGGCTTGGCTCCTATGTGGAGACTACAGTGTTGTTACTGTAGATGAGGGCGGGCCGGTGCACATTCATCCCAGTTTCGCTCAGTGAATTCATCGAATCCTCCCCCATCTCAGTGATTCTGAGGAAATGAAACTAAAAACAGTCAGATAACAGAATGCATGATCCATGTCAGCTACCAGGACAAATGTGGGATCGTTGCTTCCTGACATTCACACCCGCTCATTCACACGTCCACTTCACGGCAAAGCTTTGGCTTCACTGTTTGTGACTCAGTGAGCTCACTTGCATCTTTCTGAGAGCCGGACTTGTTAATGCAGGCACATTGTTTCATATTTAACTCCACCAGACAGGACGCTCCGTCTCTCCTTGACTTGCAGCTCGAAGGACACGTCTCCCGTGACAGTATTTAAATGTTAAGTTGCCGTTATCACTCCCACAGATTCTTTAGCTCCTGAATGGCTTCAAGCATCACTTTGGAATCTCACGGAAGTTCATAAAATTTCATTGAAGCGTGCCTTTCGTAGTACAAAATTGTTGTGTAAGCTTGTATTAGAGCACATAAAAAGGAACATGACTCACATATGTGTCAGTTTTTCAGGTGTTTAACAAATGTTGATTCATCCTAATGTTTGGGCCCCTCCACAGAAAGCATCGTGGTATCTGTTCTGGCCAGATGTGCTCTCCCACGTGTCCTTGGCCCGTCAGAATCGGCTGTAATCATTATCGTCTCACCTTCCCTGAACTGGACAGGCTGCTGACGTAAAAAGCTTGGCCGCTGTCCTTGGGGCTGCTTTTGTTTGTCCCCCTCGTGGTCAGATGATAATGTTAATGTGACGCTTGCGGTGGGCTTTTTTTCCTCCACCTAAACTTCCTCCACCTGTAGTTTTAGATAGACTGAATTTTATCAGCCTTTTCCCAGTGCAACAGGTTCACCTTATCGCAGCGCCCGGCTCACGCTGTCCTCCCCCCCGTCTCTTGTTGATATTAGCCGGGATTCGGCCGTCGTCTCCTTACATCCCTCTGGGTTTCCCAGGCTTCTCTCCCTATCTGCTGAAACAACACGGCACCCAGTAGCGTCTCTTCTCGCAGGCGATGGTGCGGCGAGGAATTACGCTAGGTGTTCTTTTATTTGGATAAGGCCGCATACTTTGGCGGGTTTATTTGTAGAAGGGAAATTAAGATTGGTTTAAACCTAGCAGGACAGCACAGCGCTTACTTTTGTCTCCACAAGATCCCTGGCGTGCCCCACTGAGTCTCATGATGTGTTACTCAGCTGACAAAGGTGGAGGTATGAATTCCTGGAAGTTGCATAACTGGTAATAATACAGGTTCTCATGTGGTGAAATTATTATTTTTTCCCTTACTCTTGTTCAAACCTGCTGACTGACTGACTGATCTCTGCAGCTTTAAGGGAAAAGCAAATTCCAGGAAAGTGGCCAGCATCTTTGGTGCGACCCACCATCAAATGAGACCCAACAGAGACGTTGTGTCTGAACTGGGCTGCCTGGTTTGGAAAGAACTATCCCAGTTTACACGGTCTTTGAGTATTTCTGTGTTTTCTAAATCAGTACTGGGGCATATTTACCCGCCGGAAAGGAGAGATATTGTAATCTGGCTGAATCTGGGCTAAACGCAGAGCTCAGAGAAATGTAAGCTTTGGCCGTTTCTGAATGGCGCCCTGTTCTGAGTTCTTGTTTTCTTATGTTTCCTCACAGGTTTCTAATCTGCTGCTGCTGCAAACCGCTCACCTGCCACTTCCTGCCCTGTGTGCTCAAGCAACTGTTGCCTAAAGTGAACCCGCCAACATCAGAGGAGCAGTAACCATCAAACCCTCGGACTGTTTACCCCATCTGTGCAAAAAGAAAACGGCGAAAGCGCGTCGCAGGTGTTCGGTCTGAGCCGTGTCGATCACACACGCCCACGCCAGAAGTATTTAAAAGGCACAGCTCGCGGCCACACACACACACGCTCCCTGCAAACATGGCCAGCCAGCTGGCCAAGTTCGGCAAACTCCTGCTGCGCCGCCGGGCGCTGGACTGCTCCGGGGAGGAAACGCAGTTCGCCCGCTGCTTGTCCACCCTGGACCTCATCGCTCTGGGCGTGGGCTCCACGCTGGGGGCCGGGGTGTACGTCCTCGCCGGCGAGGTCGCCCGAGAGAAGGCCGGGCCGGCCATCGTCCTCTGCTTCCTCATCGCCGCTCTGTCCTCCATGCTGGCCGGCCTGTGCTACGCCGAGTTCGGCGCCCGCGTCCCCAAGACGGGCTCGGCATACATGTACAGCTACGTGACGGTCGGAGAAATCTGGGCCTTCATCACGGGGTGGAACCTCATCCTCTCTTACGTCATAGGTGGGCGTCATTCTGAGCTAAAGTCCCGGTAAGATGTGAGAAAATCCCCCGACATGAGCTCATTTCTGTTTTTTCTTCTCCCAGGTACGGCCAGCGTGGCCAGGGCCTGGAGCTCCACCTTCGACAACCTGGTGGAGCAGAAGATATCGGGCTTCTTTAGGGCCTCCATGGCCATGAAGGTGCCGGGGAAGGTGCTGGCAGAGTATCCGGACCTGTTTGCTTTGATCCTGGTGCTGCTGCTCACTGGTGAGTTATTAGTCTTTGTGGCTTTACTCTTGGCAACGTTTTCTGTTTTTTTTTTTTTCCACGTCGTTCCCATCCCTAAATTCTAACCCATAATTACTGAGGCTGCAAGTTTTCTGCCAATTCAGTCCATTTTTTCCAGCGTTGATGCAGACTCCTGGCTTCCAGTCTGAAGTAGAAAGTCCGTTTTTCCATATAGTATATCTCCTCAACAATGTCCAACCACTGTCCCGTGGTTGGCGGGTCAGCTTTCAACCAGTTTCTCATGATGGTCCTTTTTACTTTCCAGTATTAAGATTGTAGAGAGATAAGTGTTCTTGTTGTGAATATTGTCCTGTCATCAGACCCAGCTACAGAGTTTGGGCTCTCTAGCCACCTTGTACTTTAAGATCACTTCCAGGGTCGATGTAACATCCACATTTACTCCTTTTGAAAGTTTCACCGCTACATATCTATAGTTTGTTCTGACGAGCAGAAACTTGCTGCCGTCCCAGTCATGCTGATTACTGCATAACAGCACAGTTGTCACACTTATCTTGCACCTAAGGTGCCAGTAGCTGTGTCAGAGTGAAGTAAATGCAGGATTGGTGTTGCTGACTGATGGTTAGTTTGACGTGTTGGAAGTCTGAGCGCGTCCGTCCGCCCACGCAGCAGGACATGTTGTTTGTTGTGGCTGAATATGAGTTTTTTGTCTCCTCTCTGCGCTCCCAGGGCTCCTGGCCTTCGGCGTGAGCGAATCGGCGCTGGTGAACAAGATCTTCACCGGCATCAATCTGGTGGTCCTGGGCTTCGTCATCATCTCCGGCTTCGTTAAGGGCGACGCCGCCAACTGGAGCCTCACTGAGGAGGACTACTTAAGCTTCCGAAATGGCACAAGCAGCAACCAGAGTTTGAAGTGAGTATCTGATGGCTTCAGTCATCAACAGTTCATCTTCCCTCGATCAGTGTCTGAGTGCTAAACGATGCGTTTGTTGTCTCCCTGGCTGCTCAGCCAGCAGTTTGGCACGGGTGGTTTTGCTCCGTTTGGCCTGACTGGAATCCTGTCTGGAGCTGCAACCTGCTTCTATGCTTTTGTGGGCTTTGACTGCATCGCAACAACCAGTGAGTGCTTCGGATATTTTCACAAGAAACACACAGAGATGACTGAAGTATAGAAAGTAACTCTTTAGTTCAGGTGATGCTTGTGTTTGTTTACGTGAACGCCATTTTATGTAATTAAGTTGTCTCACAGTTGTGCAGCTGTTTTAACAACACGCTGTGCTGCCGGCTGCTTTTGATAACTTTTTTGTGCAACATAATGTGAGATACATCCCTCCTGACGCAGCGTTGTTATGTAACTCTGAGTGAAGTGTAAGCGGTGTCGCCTGCTATGTCACGACCTTTTAGGGTCACTGAGGTGGAGCATATGATGATCCGCTCACCCTCCTCTTGTTTCACCCGCTGCTTTCTTCCAGGTGAGGAAGCGAAGAACCCCATGCGGTCCATCCCCATCGGCATCGTGGCCTCCCTCCTCATCTGCTTCTTTGCTTACTTCGGTGTGTCCGCCGCTCTGACCCTCATGATGCCGTATTACCAGCTGAACACTCAGAGCCCTCTGCCTGAGGCCTTCAGCTACGTCGGCTGGGCTCCGGCCAGATACATCGTGGCCGTGGGGTCTCTCTGCGCTCTGTCCACCAGGTGAGGAAGGCTTACAGCGCCATTACTTTAGAGTTAAAATGAAAACATAAGGCTGACTTCTGGTCTTCTCTCAGCCTCCTCGGCTCCATGTTCCCCATGCCGCGGGTAATTTACGCCATGGCAGAGGACGGGCTGCTGTTTCGCATTCTGTCCCGGATGAACGCCCGCACCAAGACGCCCATCCTGGCCACCATTGCTTCAGGCATCGTAGCAGGTGAGATTTTTTTTTTTTTTTGGGTTTATTGGTAAACCCCAAAAAAAGACAAAACATCGGCCATGACCAAAGGTAGGGTCAGAGGCATCAGCTAATACAAGGCCCCCCCATTCACATTTTAAAAGAAATTTGAAAAATAAATAGGAAAAATAAGATGTACATGTTTCATTTGACTGGAATAATTCAAAAACTGTTATCAGCTTTTAAATAAATGAAAATAAACTGTTACAAGGATACATACGTAGAGTGTATGACATCCATACACCCATACCAATGCACAATACCTACATACACCTGCCAACACACAAGTCACCTGCATTAACATATCTGCATGAACCTGCCCATACACAAACAATACAGCCATTCCAAAGGATAATGGTCATAATTACAATAAAAACGATAAAATAATAATATATTTTAACACATCATTCAGTTATCCTGCATCAAATCTGTATACTATTTGTAGATATCTGGTTTATCTACAGTCTGGTTATTTCCTCATAGCTGTGAACCAGCAGGTTGTTCCTGCTGCGTCATTGTTGACGACAGCTTGCTCTGTTTGTCAGCTCTGTGCGTCCGTCTGTCAGGCTGCCAGTTTAAAATCAATAACACTTTCTGTCACAGCCGGCAGAAACAGCTCCTGTATTTTTCCTCACTAACATGTCACTCTGAACTTTAAAGCTTTCTGCCTGAACACTCTCTTTTCTACGTACGATTGTTGTTGAGAAATAATCACGATTTTACGATTAAGGACAATCAAACTATAGTTACATTATTAAATTATAATATTTAGGAAGCTTTACGATTATCAATCGTAGCTTCTACTACTGTGATTAGTCGTTGAAATAAATAATTGTGACATCCCTATTCTTGATTTAGTTATTTGATTTGGTTTGTTTATTTTAATACTTGATTACAATTGCATTTTACTTAATATTGCTGGACCTGACAAGAGGAGAAGGGAAACTAAGAAAAGAAGTGATAAGGGTGAACTGAAATACAAAGAAAAGAGAGAAGAGAAAGGAAAGAAGAAAAAAAAGGATACACCAACACAGACACCTGTTGCATCCCCACAGAAACCCATCAGAGCATATTTCACAGTCTGCTGTAAATAATCTGCTGCCTGACTTCTCTAAAATCTGCCCCCCCCTCTCAAAGCTTTGATGGCCTTCCTGTTCGACCTGGCGGCTCTGGTTGACCTCATGTCCATCGGCACTCTGCTGGCATACTCTCTGGTCGCCATCTGTGTGCTAATTCTCAGGTAAGCAGCTTTTTATCCTCTCCCAGCACATTCTCCAGTCTGAAGCTGTAATCATGTGTCAAACACACTATAGCAGCTGATGTGCTAATTCCAACTGGCAAGCGCTCATAAAGCCAGTTTAAAGGGATAGTTATATCATAATCGGTGTGGAGCTGCAGTACAAGGTTCAGACGCCTTGTTGTCCAATGCATTAAATAGGATATTTAATCATGTGTTTGGTTTTCTGTCGTGTCTGCAGGTATCAGCCAGGCACCCTGAACTCGTCCAGCCAGACGGAGAAGCTGGTGGAGCTGGTAGAGGGGGAGAAGGTGGCCGTAAGCGGAGGGGACAGCGGCGACGAGTCCATGGAGATGGACGACAGGCCCTTCCAGGAGACCTTCACCACTAAGCTGCTGTTTTTCCCCAGCAGGAAGACGCCAACGCAGACTTCAGGAAACATTGTCTACGTTACCACTGCTGTCATCTGTGAGTGTTTGATCCGAAGTAGAAAAAAACACTACTTGTTATTAGTGCTGCGCTGACTTCTCCCCGCTCCGCCCTGCAGCCGTTCTCATCACCGTGCTGTGCGTCATCCTGGCTAACTGTCTGCCGGCGGTGCTGGACGCCAACCCCGGCGTGGTGGTGCCCTGCGTGGTTTTAGCCCTGCTCTGCTGCGTCTGCATCGTCATCATCTGGAGGCAGCCGGAGAGCAAAGAGGCGCTCACTTTCAAGGTGGGCGTTGAACCTAAAGGCCGTTTGTTCTGTTGTTGATTGTTTTTTTACACCAGACAAGAGGGATGGCTGCTCTTTTGCATCTTGTCTGATTTAGTATTTATATCGCATGTCTTCTCAAGGTCCCTCTGCTGCCCTGGCTGCCGCTGTTCAGTGTTTTTGTCAACATCTACCTCATGATGCAGCTGGACTTGGGTACATGGTGCCGCTTCACCGTCTGGATGGTCATTGGTGAGTTTTGAACTTCACTTATAGATTCTATTAAGATTTTCCGTAGCGATGTTCCAATACCATTTTTTTTCCTCCCGATACCGATACACAATACTTGTGTTATGGGTATCGGCCGATACCAAGTACCGACACCACTATATTATAAAACAAATGTCATATTACACCTGCATGACTGTGATATGATTAGCATTGTGATAAGGCCTGACTCAGGTTAAACTCTTTGTAAAACATGAATGATTACAGCAAACTGAACCATTCATCTTCAGATGCAGTCTTGACATCATTACTATCGGCTGCTCAGTGCAACTGTTTTAAGAAAAATGAAGAAGAACTGTGTCAGAGCTAATAGAGCTAATCAGTAAATAGATACTTATTTTCATAAATGATGTGGGATCAAATTGGTGCCTTAGTACTCGCGGATACCAGAATCTGGGGCAGTATCGGACGCATTTTCGATACTGGTATCGGTATCGGAACAGCTCTAGTTTTGGTGTAACTTTAAAAAATCTGATTTTCTTTTACCTCCTTCCTTCCAGGTTTTGCCATCTACTTCTTCTATGGTATTCATAACAGCAGCGAGGGTGGCCACAGGTCGTCCCCACGCAAGTATGAGTCGGCGCTGCAGAACAAAAGCCCGATTTACAAGGGCGCCCCTGACGATAGCGATGTGGAAGTAGGCAGCAGCCCCTGATAGAGACTCACGCAAACCTGGGGGGGGCGCTGCAGAGCACCTACACTCATTCTGCAGTGCAGGTGACTCGGAGCGCCGCCCCAGGTTGAAAGGGAGGAGAGGCAAGAAAACGCCACACATGTCTTACCTCTAAGTTGGAGGCTGATTAACTTGATGGCTAGACACTGTGACAGAGCCACTTCCTGGTTCATGTGTCTGCTTTTAAACCGTTTCTTCTTAGCCTTAGCTTTAGCCCACAGCATACATTTACCCGTCTGTAACACACGCTTTAATGGGCCGGACTAACACAGAGTGCTGCAGTACTCCTCATGAAGATGAGATTTCCGTTAACTGGAGCATTGTTACTCTTTAGCTATGTGCTGGTAGCTGTATGTGGAGCCATCCAACCACTGGAGGTGAAATAGTCAAACTTGAACCATTAACTGTCTAACCACTCAATTCATTGAGCAAAACTAAAAACTATTTTGATAAGAGTCCAGAAAGAAAGCACCAGATTCTGGATGTGTTACAGTAAAGAGACTCCCGTGTAGTTTACTGCTATGTGTCACTGGTCAGTTTGGAGCTGAATCACAGTCTTTTACTGACCGGATATTTCTTATTTTTATAAATAAAAACACTAATGTCCTTCTGACTCTTCCCCCAAAACATCCTAAAAAATTAGCATTGAATCAGTACACCATGTTAAAATGGTATGAAATTACTCAACATAATGTTTTTATGGCATTTTCAAATGTTTTGTGGCCTTTAATTTAAATTATAAATTAAAGCTATTTAAAAAAAGAATATACATCTTTCATCCCTACTTGGAAAAACACACTTTTATAACTGATTTTTAAATCATTTACCGACTCCAGCTGTCTTTAGCTTGCCTGTTTGCCCGGCGTTCGTTACATGGCTGTAAGTGTAAATGCACCTGGGGGGGGGGGTCTGATCACCACTATATCACCTTCTTCCTCTGTACTTCCTTGTGAAGAACATTTTTTCACAAAGTCTTTCGTTTTCCTTTTTAGTTTCAATTGAAACTTGTTCTTGGCAGCTTTGTCTGTTAAGTTCCCATCACTTGTATTATATTTTTACTACTTTATATACTTTTGTCTAATTTAGAACTGTTAATATTTAAATGTTTATAGTATTGTTTGGGATAGCCGTCTGTATTTTTGCTTTTTCATATCTGTTTTGATCAATGTGCTTTTTAGATGTTGGTTTTTGTCACTTGTACAGTTTTTATAGTGATTATTGATATTAATATCGTTTCTTTTCTTTTCATGTTTTGCGGATCACACACAAGTGATCCTTTCCGACCAAATTGAATTGTGTTTTGGAAACCTGCTTTCCAAAAATAACCTTTGGCCTCTAAAAGTTGGTCTTTAAATTATTTTAAAACAAATGCTTTCCCCATGTTTGGAGTTAATGTTATAACTTATTGTTAATATCCTTTTTTTTTATTATAGTAAAGTGCTTTACTGTAGAGTGTACAGCATTTGTTAACAGAATTGTTATTTGTATAATGCTGTAAATTATACAAATGATGAAATATGATGAGACGGTTTTTTGTAAATTACTCCGAAAGGCATCGATGCTGCTAAAATCCAAATATAAAAATCCCAGTTATTATTTTTTTTAGATAAATTGCACCTGTGAAAATTAAAATGCTTTTAGAACATTTCCCCCAAAGAAATGGAGAAGAGAGATGATGATTAAATGATGTTTCGTACAAACTGGTGCCTGAACAACCATCTGTTTGCCTGAGAAAGGCACTGGGGCTGGCAGTGGAAAGGATTCAGTCTGCTCTTAAACTGTCACGCTGATCATAACAGACACATTTATCCATTCATTCATGTTCCACATTCGCTTTATCCAAATCAGGATCACATTTGCTTGCCACTGAATCATCCCGTGAAGGTTATGTAATGAAACTGACTCGCTGAACTTGTCTCACCCAGCCCTTGTGCCTTTTTAATAACCAGTCTGATCGTATCCTCTCATTGTGATCCCATTAACGGCAACAATCCTTTTGTTTCATATCCTGTACATATTGCTGTCATGTATAAAATGAGCTGTATTTTAATTTTTTTTAATAAAACTGATTCATGATTACAATAGTGTTTGTGTGGGTGTGATCGACATTTTCCTGTTTTTTCCAACAGTTCGTTCACTCAAAGCAGTGCCTCATTTTGTTCGTTTCAAAAAGTCTACATTTGGGACATTTTAACTCTGAATGAAGTCACTTGCAGAGTAAATGAGCCAGAACAGCAGTTTGACAAAAGTGATACGAGAACTCAATATTTACATCTGTGTGATAACATCTACAGATCATCTGGCATCTCCTCTATGAGTCTACTCTGGCAAAAATGACAAAAAACAGAAATGAACTTTGTTATAATAGTACAATACGACAAAAATTAGAGACATATATGTATAAACATATGTGTGTGTGTGTGTATATATATATATACACATATATATTACGACGGATGATTTAGTTCGATACTACGGTGTCACAGTTCGATATTTTTTTGATACAAAAAATTTTTACGCTTTTTTTAAGTTGTATTTTTTTAATTGATTGCAAATATTTTGAAAAATACTGAAGCACAATTTCTTAAACCAATGACGGATGCTGTTCAGATTTTTCCATCATCAATGTAAAAAACAATTGATGACAGAAAATAGTCTGTTAGCATGATCCATGCTTCAGTTGTGCATGTTGGAGGAGCTCTGTGGAGAGGTTGAGCTCAGATCCACTGAACCCTGAACGCTTGATGTAGCATTGAGTTGTTGGGAACAACTCAATGCTACATCAAGTATTGTTGCACCCTTAATTTATATATAAATGTGCATATAAATAAATAATATGGGAACATGCAGTTCATAAGTTTGATCAATTATATATAAAAAGTTTCAATGAGACGTATCAGACCATGTAATCATTGTCTCCTAAAAAACCCCTAAATTTACAGGTAGTGTATGATTTGTCTGTGATAGACTGGCAACCTGTCCAGGGTGTACCTCGGCTCTCTCTCCACTCCCCCCCCGCAACCCTGAGTTGGACTGAGCTGTACAGAAAATGGATGGATAGATTAATTGTGTGATACATACAAAGGCATACATTCTTCCATGAGACCCATTTGTTTTTAATTAAATGAAATCACAAAAAATATTTCTGAAATATAAACAGTGGTGAAAAAAAGTTTTCGGACACCCCATGCATTTGAGAAATATCTATTCCAATCCAATCCATTTTTCTCTAAGCACACTTAAAACAGGAACATTGTACCAAAGTGCTGTATAATATAAGCAAGAGATAAAACTGAATACACACAAAAGAAAAAAACAACAATAAAACAATAAATGCATTTTAAAATTACATGTTCAAAATAGTGTATTAAGAGTCACTCTTAGGTCTTCAAATGCAGTTTCTTTTGTGCAGTCACAGTAAAAATACTAAACACAACCTGAAAAATGTTTTAATTGGAAAGTAACTGTGGTCGTGTACATTTCTAAGGGTGTCTGAAAACTTTTTTCCACCACTGTAAATACATGTGACTTAAAGCATTTTCTGAAGCATGGGAAAAGTAACTTTTTCATGTCTATTTTCCTCTCTCCTCGACACGATAAGTCTGCTCTCTAGTGGTTGCACACAGCATTAGTTTAACCTGTTAGCAGTTCAACGAGCCTAATATCTCTGGTCTCTGATAAAGAGCAGCGTGCCTTCACTTTTTTCCACGAGCAAAATCTTTATTAATGTTTCCAGTAAATCATTATTGATAACATTTGTGCAATAGTCCCAGAATCACCACATCAAACAGTCAACTTTGTCAAGGTTTGGTTTCAAATACATTATTCACACATTGTGTAATGTGATATTGACGTGTTTTCCGCCACCTTACAGTTCAGAAGCCAACATTCACAGGATGAACAAATAAAATCCTGCATGTGCTTACATTTATTTCCTCTACAAGGCACTCAAAAGACACTCTTCCTCTGCACAGCTGAAATAAATAGACTCATCCAACAGTTTTACATCGTTGACAGGAAGCTGTTCTGTTAAGATGATTAATTTGACCATTTTAAATTAAATCAGTGTTATTTGATTCAAATAATCCTTTTTTGTGTCTGCGATACACTTTTTTGGAATCTGTGCCTGATGTATTACTTAATTCATTCAGTTATCTTTCACCTGGTTTCAGGATTACTTTTATTCTATCAGGAAAAACAAGGTAATTTCGTTCTTTTGAAACGTTTGGTTGGTTGTGGTGCATGCAATGACTGTTATCACGGCTATGTCTGAGTCTATGAATAAATGGAATAAGTGTGGGGGGAGACTGCAACCTGTCAGTTTTCCATCAGTTTCCAAATGTGTGAAGCCCCAAAGTGTTTAATTGTGCTGAATGGACAGATTTTCAGATAAATACCGACACAAGTGAGGTGTGTTAAATGCCAATGTTAAAAATATATATCTGGCGTGATAACAGAATGAAATTGTTATGACCTCAGTGATGTTGCATTAAAGTGATGGAGCCACTCAGCTTGCGCAAAGACACAAGAAGACACTGATGAAGTCATTTTGAATCTGCCAATCACTGATGATACTGCCTGTGGGAAAACACTGCATACAAAGTGACTAAAATCTCCTGAACAGATAATAAACTCTACACAGGGTGTTGAATTTTGTTTTAGACCATCCAGATGGCTATATCAGTCTATGTAGCATGATTATTTATTTATTCATTCATTAACTCTGGAAATATTAAAGTGTTCCAAACTTAAAAATAAATAGATGATTACATAACACAAACAAATAAATAAAGGCTGTTCCATCAGTGAAAGTGGGGCAACTAGAAAAAAAGAGAAACAAAAGTAAATTTAAAAAACTTCTGGATGGTTTACCTGACGTTGTTGCTATAGCAACAAGGCAGCCAGCTGGTGAAATGCTGGCCAAATATGACTGCAGCTCAATTCAATTCAAGGTGAATGTTCAGAGCTCTGACATTATAACAGCTGTAAAGGCACGACATGGAAAATATCAGTAATAATGGAAACATAAAACCAAATGTCAATGATTTT
>JAVQJG010037937.1:0-12899 GCA_036024015.1 Craterocephalus amniculus
ACATTTTCAGGTACAAGACAATTCAAAGTGCTTTACATAAAACATTAAAAGCATAAAAGAAGAATTACAGTAAAATCATTTAAACACAAAATCATTGAAAAGATTAAAAGCAAGAGATGTTAAAAGATACCGTGCAGATTTCATTCATAGATACATGAGAAAAGGAACGTTTTTAAGGAAAACAACAAAGGAAAGTGCATTAGTGCACTTTCCAGCACTACATTTAAGTGCATAATGATTTTAAGCAAAAACTCTGAAAAACCTGAAAGTACCTGGATCCTGATATAAAAAGGGCAGAAATTCTAGTGTGGAATGATGCACACAACGTGCACTGAAAAGGGGCCATATTGGCAGCAAAGAGGAAGGGGTGGGACTTATAACAGTGTAGCAAAGTTTGGACTATAAATGCTAGCAATTTTAGCCGGTTTTGCAGACGTAAATAGGTTGTACATTGTAACCCGTGATTAATGTTATAGTTCTCGCATGTTTATTTCGCGGATAAATGTGAGAGTCGCAGTTAAATGCAGGCTGCTCATTACAAGTGTAAATGCAAAACCTCAAAGGTCCATTCGGGTCAAAAATTGTCCATGAAAGTGTCCGCCATGGAAGAAAGTGCGCATTGGGAACTACATTACAGTACACTTCCGTATTGAGACACAGGCTAAGTTTTTTATCCATGAAAAACAGTTTTAGGGGAAAATTGCTGAATTTTGATGGCTTAGAAGTTGAGTGGAGAATTTCTGTAACAACTGGGATTTGAACTGGGTTTGTTGGGAGAGATGTCAGCCTTCGTCAGACATCTTAACAGAAGTGTTTGTTTCTAACCTGCCAGCATCTGGCCTAACGTGAACATTCCTCACTTTACTCAAGATTTTTTCGGAGCAATGCAGTGCTCATGCACCATTTTTGGTCAATGAACCACACATACTGCATGTACATGCACATCAGCCACATATGCCGCATCTAACGACGGCAAGACTTTTTCCCTTTAGCTTCTACAGTAAAAGTAAAGTTATCAATCCTTCTTCCTTATTTTTGTAGTTCATTTTCAACTTGTTAGTTGAAAAAAGCCAGAACTCAATGAACCAGCAGCTCTTAACTTTCAGAGTACAGTGCTATACCCCCCCCAGTAATGACTGTTTTGGCCGCATTGTGCCTTCGGAGTTTACAGCAAGTATGTTCACAGACCAGGTAGAACGTTTGCAAGCCTGGTTGCGTACGCAGCAAGTATATCCCAGTCCTAACGGCTTAGAACTTGACTTGAGAATTTACGTAACAACTGGAACTTGAACTGGGTTTGCTGGGAGTGATGTCAACCTCCATCAGATGTGCCAACTGATGTGTTTGTTTTATAACATGCCAACATCTGGCTTAACATGAATGTGCATCACTTCACTCAAGATAAGTCCATAACAATGTAAAGAGAGTAAATTCCTCTCTAATCCTATGCAATGAATTTTAGGCCCCGTCTCTGATGGCCTGGACAACTTTGCCCTCAGTTGCTTACATGTCTTTGTTATGTCTTCCCACCAGGTCCATCACAACATCATATTACCGCAACTCCGTTGGAGGGCTGCTAGTCTTTGACCTCACAAACCGCAAGACCTTTGACCACATAAAGGAATGGCACAAGGAGGTGAGTGAGCACATCCTGCCCCACCACATGGTCTACATCCTCATCGGCCACAAGAGCGACCTCAACAAGGACCGCAAGGTGAGCCGGGATGAGGCGGAGCAGCTCGCCGCCGAGTTGGGCATCCGCTACGTGGAGACGTCGGCCAAGTGCAACAGCAATGTGGACCGGGCATTTGAGCTGCTGACCAGAGACATCTACGAGCTTATGAAGATGGGGGAGATTGTCACCCGCGACGGCTGGGACGGCGTGAAAAGCGGCCTCACTGCCAAGGTCCTCTACCCGGGAGAGGAAGAGGAGGAAATAGCTACCACTTCCGCTGAAAAGGGATGCCACTGCTGACTGAGAACCGTCCGTGTCCAAGCACTGTCCCATCACACTGTGAGCTCACCGCGTCTCACAGCCGTCCATCGATTCACTCAGGTTCGGCACCCTGTGACATCACCACGCATCACTTCCTCACCTCGTGATTTATGCCCTTTCTATGTGTGGGTCGCTCTGACAACTCGTAGTCCATGTGGCGTAGCATGACTCAAGCTGTTTAGGTTTGGAAAACACGCAAAACACGCCAGTGTGATCAAGTTTGGGGGTTTTGGGTGTTGCCATCTCCCATTTCCTTCATACTGGAGCAAATGGACAACTTGGTCTAAGAGGGTACAGATGGACAAACGCTATGGGTCTGGTCTTACTTCCATTTCATGGTGCTGTTGTGGGTTTCTACCTGTCGAGGTTCGTGCAATGCTTCGCCCGCAGTCTGTTGTGACTCTGAAATCACAGATGAAGACTTCAAAGTCAAAGAAAGCTAATTAATTGATAGTGTGAACAGACACGGCTCACTCTGCAATAAGTGTCGCCATATTCAGTCAATGTGCTCCTCCTGCTCTTGTAAGCTGTGTGCACTCACGCCAAACTGACTTAGAAGTCCGATCATTTTGTGAATAGATGAGTAATGTCTATAAATAGAGATTATTTGTAGTTAAGGTGTATACATAAAAGAATAAACCATTGTAATTAAGCTAGGCAATCCCATCAAGGTATCTGTATATAGCGTCATCATGAGCCAGCAGCATGCGAAAGGGTTCTCTCAGTCATCAACGTCGAAAACAAAAGGTTGAATTTCACCTGCAGCTGTTTGCAGCTTCAATAAATATCTATTAATTCCGTTGAAAACCTCAGTCCTCAAGACGTCATACAGGCCAGAAGATTTAAAGGTAAAATCCATTGTTGTACATGGATGTAGGAGAGAGTAGGGTATATCTATAACTTTGGGTACATCTATATGAAAAGTTTGTGATTTATTCCCATTTTTTCCATGGAATTCAATGCTATGTCTCATGTGTCTGTGTCATAATGCTGCGTTTGATTTGACTCAGAAGTTGAAACTCAGGATACTGGGAATGGCATCAAATCCACCTTGAGAGAATTCAGGTCGGCCAAGTCGGAAAACTTGGAAACCCGCCATTTTTCCCCTTTGTTGCTTGTTATTTCAGAGGCTAAACATGTCAGCAAATAGCTTCTGATGTTAGCAGCTTTTATTTATAGTTTCAAACATGCATTTTGTAAACTTAATCACTGCATAGAAGTTACAAAGTCATGTCTTTAACTCTAATTTATGTACAGTTATACGAGAACATTCAAACACAAATCTGTTCACTCTTGGTTTAACTCGGTTGGTGTTGATTTGTTGGGCAGGCATCTTTACTTGGCGAAGTTAGGGTTGGTGGGACTACCTCGACTTTCTGAGTCGGATTTCCAACTTCAGGGGCCGCTCACGTTATATTTCAAACTGGTAACTCAGAAAATCCAACTTCCGAGGACAAATCAAACACACCATGAGTAGCTGATTTCTCTCCTGCATCACAACAACTGCAGACAGAAGAGACTTAGTAAGGTAAATGCAAAATCACAAATAAAACAGTTGTGTTTGGGTATGAGTTAAATGAGGAAGGTACATTTGTGTTGCTATGTAAGTTTGAAGGTTTTCTGATGTTTTGATTAAATCTGTGACATTGTTTGGTGAAATACACCGCAGGGAGATAGTACAATCTTATCATCTAAGTTAATCCTCTCCTCTTTGTCCATGGAGTGTCCCAGTGGGGCAGAAATGCTCTAGCACAGAAATGGAAATTGGGGCACAAATTATACTCTATAATAATGGACGCTCATTATACTGTAAAAGAGCATAGAGTACGTAGCCCGAGAGTACTACACAGAAAACTGAGCTCCAATGACAACACACAGAATAAAGAAGGCTTTTTTTATCTATTATACAGCTATTGCATTTCTGCTGAGTCATTCTTGTAGCAACACCCAAAAAGACAAAAGTTACTCAAAAGGTGTCAAATTTTAGCCAATTTACATAAATTAAACATCTGTCTGGCATGCTGAATGACTTGCTCAATTGTTTCCTCTGCCATCGACAAGTTCTGATCCATGTTTTGGCCAAAACCTACTCAGCCCTGATGCTTTTAACTGGTCCAGGTTGGTAAAATAGTTCAATAAAATCTTTTCACAAGTATAATTACATCATGGGGGTTCATGTAAAGATGGCTTTTTTCTGTGTAGCTAACAGCAGCTTTTGTGTGCTAAGCCTGAGCTAAACTCGCTTCTCAGCTCCAGCTCGACAGCAGTAGCGGAGCCGGATGCTGATCTAAACATCAAAATGCTAAACTATGTTGTGTTATTATGCGAGAGTTGCTGACTTGGTAGTACCTCACATACCCAAATTGATGAAAATAGTTTTTTGTCATGTAGAAAAAACTACTTCCTTTTCCACTCTTAGCAACCTTAGCTAGGCTTGCTGCTTCATTCTCCACACTTAACAAGTTACCTATGATGAGATAAAGGCATTCATCTCACTCTCAGAAAGAAGCTGGATAGTTTTCTCATCATTTCTACAAAGCTGTCATGAAAACCTGACAGGTGCCTCTTATATTTATCTCAAAGGGGAAAGTATTTTTCATCATAAATCTAAAGCTGGACTCAAAATTGCTCCTTCTGTTTGCAAAATAATGTTGATATACTAATGATATAACCTGAGTTTTTCCATGGGGGAGAGTCGGTTTGTCTTTTCTGAGCAGCCAGTTGCATTTATAATGAATGCAGTTCTGCACACTGGAGCCTGTATTCATTCTTCCTGAAGTCTACGGTGGATTTTGCCTACAGAACCTGATAATCTGCTGATAACAAGTCTGGAGTGTTGAACAGACCGTTCCACAGTTGGCCTGAGAACTTTCTATTCCCCGATCCACCCACCTTACACAAAAACACAATCTACACAGACACAGCAAAGAGATTATGCATTCTGCCGGTTTTACTTTGCATTAAAGGCGTACTGTGTAACAAAAAGCCCATTGATAGAAAAATGTATTCAATAATTTAATAGCTTTATTGGAATGCACCATGTATAGCCCACATACACAGAAGCTGCCACCATTTTCATTATGGTCTCTGATTGCGAAGCTTTATTACTGCAACACTGGCTTTGTCAGACATGAGCTAGACTCATAACCCCAAAGGTAACATATGTTGGTGTTCACACCCCCCACCAAATGGTTAGCTGTTTGAATTCTGAAATTTCTCATCCTGCGGCCATTCTCTGAATACTAGACTGGAAAACTGTCTGAACGCTATAAATAAAGTGGTTTTCTTGTTTCGCCAGTATGAAAAAAGGGCCTACATGCCCAAAATACACATTTTTTGCTTCTATATTGACAAATTTTGGATTTTCATTATGACATGAGTTGTAACTCTGTTGTTTGTCCTCCTAAACCTAGCGTCCTCACACGAGGACATCACATATTTGTTCGTCTTCATCATGTTACTAAATTCTGTGCAACTGGAACCTGTAAAACACTACTACACTGCAATTTGGTCGAGTCAGAAGAGATCAAGAGAAGAGATTATCTCACAACCCTTTCAAATTACCTTTGGAAATTTGGAAAACTTGGGAAAGGCTTTGCAAGCACCTCTTGGGATAAGCAATACCATAAAAAGCATTGAAAGTACAGTAGTTACCTGTAGAGCTGCCATTGGTTCCATTTGCAGATGAAAACATGTTTACATCTGGCTGAATTTTGACCACTGGCAGCCACCATCCATGGACAACAGTGCGATTTGCCTCGAAATGTCAGTAAATCTTACACACTCCACCTTTAATGTGACCAAACTCACTGAAAAACAGATGATTTATTTATTTTTCACTTAAATGTAACATTAGAAAATATAATGTACAGTATGTGGTTGCAGCTTGGTGTTTTGTAAGAATGTACACATCTGCAATGTCCCTTTATTTTTTACTTTTTCTGCTCACATTCAAATTTGGCACCATCGGCGGAGGACTGTATGCACGATATATTTTTGCCTGTCAACAATCAGACCTTACCAAAACAAATATAGACATGGTTGAAGGGTGTCGTCCTCTGAAGTCTTGCTAGCTCTCCTTTGACATGAACTATTCCGAGCGTGTCTTTTTCCTCACTTGTATACAGGGTTAAATTGTATAATATTGTATATAAATAGCGTGCTGTCAAGAAGCTGTTCTCCAGTGAACATGACTCATTCCTGAATGCTCCACATGACAATGGCAGGCAATTTTAATTAAAAGAACAAGAGATGCATTATAAGTAACCTCTACAGCTAAATGAGAAAAGACTAACATTTTCAGCTACATTTTTAAATCTTGCAAGTTGCGCTACTACATTAACATCAACTGACGTTAATGGTCACAGTATCCACTTTCAATCAAAATCTAGCCTCTGTTATTTATTTTATCTAAACTAGCTCAGTATAGAATGGCCAACAACCATTTGGGCTTAAAGTTTCAAGTCTCTTCACCAAAATGTATGACAGGCAAATAAAGAAACAGAAATGTTGTGTTTAGATGTAGTGACATTGTGGTTTACGCTGCACAAAGGTCCAACTCATTAAGAATCAATGAATATGTGAACAGAATACAATTTTCGACTCTAATACACCACAACCAACTTATTCTATTTTAACCTACATTATAAATTGATTATAATTATTTGATTACTTTTTTTATATAATGTGTTCGAAATAAACTATACTAAACATTCTGCAGAATAACATTTGTTCAACATAAGAAACTCAAGATGGAGCTAAATGTTAACACAGAAAAAGTGGGTCAGTTAGTTTCCGCTAAGACTAACTTTCTAGTAGCTTGCAACTGTCTGAGAAGCCAGAGTAGGAGTTTGAATTATACACACAAAAGTGTTGTGCAAACACATTTTTACGAAATTAATGTTCTCAGTTGTTGTTGGGTAAATTTTACTGTGACCTCTGTTCTTTGTGTTGATTAAAAATTCACAGTTTTTTTTGTTTCTGCAAAAATACAAATGATATGAACTGACATTCAAGGTAATTTTTCCAACCTAGTAAAATAAAACTCTCTTTTTGTGAGTTCTGTCAAGAGTGTTGAGCTGCAGATGTGTGAGGTTCCAGTGGGTTGGGAAGTAAAGGGGAATGTTATTTTACTTTGAGGAAAGAAATCAAATACGCACATTTTAATTTATTTAAATGCACCTTTTTGCTTCATTTTATTTTATTTTTAAATCCCTCATGAGCCTTCTTCACCAGAATCAGCAGCTGTGTGGTCTGCAGGAGTGTAGGAAACACTAGACGGAGCAGCCTCTGGTCTCCAGGTGCCACCTTCCACGACATCATTCAAGACATTTTTATTTATTTTATACATACTATGTAAAAGGTATTATCCTTTTCTTCAATGTGATTTTGCTTATTGTTTAAATAAATAAATAGATGTCAAATAAATTCTGTGTGACTGCTTAGAGTTTTCTTCTCCCTTTCTATTTTCCTGCTTCTCTCTTTTGGCGCCATCTTGTGACATATGGAAGTACTGAAACCTAAATTGGTCAATCTAATTCTTAAAGTTTTCAAGATTAACAATAGCAATAACAATCTCACTCTGTAGACCTGGCATTCATCTACACTGAACCAGCAAAGCTCATTATTATATGTTACCACACAGCAGTCATAAATTAATCACACCTACACTGAACTACACTGAAAAGGTATTAACTTTTACCTTTTAAATGGAAGTTATTCCATATTTTAATATTTAGGTTTTTATTGCCCTCTTCATTATTGTGCCCAGTTCTAACAGAATTATTTGCAACCTCCCACTTAGAGTCAATGTTTTTTCAATGAATTCACGAATCATTATATATATTAATTTGTGGTATATATATTATATATATAACCAAAACTCACATATTTTTTTCATTTATTGATCTTTACTGACCAATGTGAGGCAGGAAAACACAACAAAGAAACATAATCGATGCCTTTTGGGGTTTTCTTTACTTGAGGGTGATTGTAAATTTTCCTACAACACCTGAAAGCAGCAGGAACTCACGCGGCCAGCCTCCAATAAAAACAAACAACACCAGAAACCCCGCCCATTTGTTACCCATCATGCTTTTCGAAGGGGTGAATCTCAAGCCAAAAATGATTTAATTTGTAATATTATCAACAAATTGATGCTTTAATTACAATTTTATCAATGTTTTATTTACATATTAAATTAAAAGACCATTTTAGTTCAACATGGTTAGGTATCAAACTCTGAGTGAAGGACATGTCGCCTTGGTATAGATACTGGGGGAAAATACAGACTCGATAAAAAGGGCTTCTACCATGTTTGGTACTGGGGAGGTGAGGGTACCTCAACTCCTTTGCGGAATCGCCATCAAGAGATTTCGGAAGCACAATTTTTAAAAACCGAGGCTGCCGTTGATCTCTCGTCATGGCGCCTCATACATAACTGTCAAAAAGAAATTAATACAAGTGCAAATTATATATATACAGAGATAAAATGCGCGTCCTCATATTTTATGTTTTGCATTACAAATGTCAGCGGAGACGTTTGTTTCTACAACTTTTATCAGATTAAATGGATGATCTTCCACACTGTCCCAAAACAGACAGACCATGGATACAGTGAGAGAAACAAGAGGAAATAAGATCTCCAGAACATTGAAGTCTATAATGTTGACTCAGTAAATAAAGCACAGAGTCGCCGAACATCAAATTCTCCCCTTTATCACACTTAAACCATAAGGTGCCAGTAGTTTTCTCACAAATTCACATGAAACTGTTGAATGTTGACAGTTAGTCAGCGCGTGAAAACAGGGCGAGCGCTGTTCAGCAGGAAGTTAAGCTATATCACCGAAGTACGCATGCGCCGAACCGCTCTACAATCTAGGGATGCGTTTGTCTTCATAAAACGGTAAGGTTAGGCCTTTTCCCCAAAACGTGAATTTAAATATTACACTGCTGTGATGTGCCGCTCGTTCTTACGCCACGGACGGTCGTTTCAGCCGTGGAATTTGTGATAAACATATTGCGGAAGGGGTTCAGCCAGCCAGGGCTCGTACAGAATGGAGGGGCAACGCCGTCGCCGTGCCGTTGTTTGCCGTACGTGCCGCCGCACGGGGAGACGTCATTTTGAGGGGGAGCGGAGAGTTAAAATGCAGAGTTACGAAAGGACGTACGGTTCATAGACAAGCGGCACGTAGCCGTCATGCTTTAAATGCAAACCTTTACCGGTCTCTGAGCGTATGGCTCCCAGTTTGATCACTATTCCCACACATCAAGTTACGCCCTTGCGTTAGCTGTAATGGCTACCACCGAGGCTAGTCTGATTAGCTTTGCGTGGATGCGGCAGGTTCCCCGTTGTGATGACAATCCTGCCAACTTCAGGAAACGCAACCAGAATGTGCATGGAAAAGATAAATTTCGCCGCACCGAAGCTGCGAAGGAGATGACAACGGAGATGTCACACAATATTCAAGCTAACTGTAGTTTCCCTCCCTGTGGCGCGTGAAAAGAAAAAAAGTCGCTAATGTTGCTTTAAACAGAAATCTGGAAGTTTGTGTGTTTTTCTGCTCTGGTAGTGGTGAAATATTTGAGTATAAAACATTTTATGTTAGTTCAGCTGCCGTTCAGCTCCCTTGAGCCAATAATAGTATTTAATGAAGAATAACTATACTTATATTCACACTTCTTACGTGATTCCATATTACTATTTCTAAAGAATATTTTTTCCGGGTTAACATCAAACTGTACATTATTTTAGCTGAATTAGACGATCTTATTCTACTTTTAATTACGTGCAAAAATACGTGACAGAAAAAGATATATTTGACATTTAACATCTAAATAGTCTATATTTAAATAAAAATTTCTTCATTGCTAATGAAAGATAGGATTAACCAAGTCTGTAGTGAAGAAATACATGGTACAATTGTTTTTCAAGTTATTTAGTTTTTATAATGCTAAAAGAATAATTTTGGTTAGAAAAGTTTTTTTGGCTGGATGAAATAGTTTCGGTCTAATATTGACCTACTTCTCTGTTAATGCGTGTTATCATGATATCAGCTTGGTACAACAAGAGATGGATGATACCTGTCAGTACGTTAATATTAGTTTATGGTATTTTTTCGTCTAATACTGATGCCAATGCTAATATTTACTCCCTAAAATATCACAAAGTTGTATAGTATGTATTATTATCTTTATTCTAAAGGCAATATGAATAAAAATTGTAACGTAAGTACATGAAAGAAATGCTTTTTAAGTTATATATGCACATGAGTACACCAACACATTTCACCCTTTTAAAATCGCTGCATTGGCTCCCCGCTTTTCAGGATTGATTATAAGGTTCTTTTAGGGGTTAATAAATGTCTAAATAGTCTTGGGTCTTATTATTTAGCTGATCTGCTTTTAAATTATGAGCCCTCGTGGACTATTAGGTCCTCTGGGACTGGCCTCTTGGTTATACCAAAAGCAAGAACTAAAACAGATGGCGAGGCCTTGTTCCATTATTACAGCCTCCGGATCCTCAGGGCCACAGAGACTATAGATGTTTTTAAGAGGACCCACCTTTTTAGCATAGCTTTTAACTGTGCTTTTATGTATTTACTCATTTTATAAACATTTCATTTTATTTATTTTTTTGTAATTTTTTTAAAATTTACTAATTTCATAAGAATTCCATTTTATTAGTTTTTTAATTAAATCGTCTATTTTTTAATGTAAATATTTATTTATTTATTTATTGGCTGTAAAGTCTTTGGTGTGTGTTGTTATTCTTGTTGCTTTTACTATTTGTTTTTCTTGTTTTTAGTTGATCTATTTTACCCCATTAAGTCGTCTTTCTCCAGTGTTCTCCTTGGGTGCGATCCACCATGCCGGGGGCTCTGCCTGCTATTCTTTGGGGATAGTTACCTCGGCGGTCGCCGATGTCTGGATGACTGAGGTCCAACATGGCAGCCTTTGGGCTGTGTTGTGGCCCTTGGACTGTCTGGATGTGGGTGGCTCCGGTGAGGGGCTCCTGCTGTGAACATGAGTGGGTCGGCCCCCGGTGTGGATGGATTCCCAAGATGTCGCTTCCTCACATTTAAGAGACAGAAACTTGGGATTTTATTTCACAGTTAGAATAGGAGGGAAGAATAGGGGTAAATTTGCTGATTTCTTGTGTGTGTGTGTGCGTGCATGTTTGTGTAGCTGTGTGAGAGGGAGAATGCAGGAAAGTTTGTGTTTTTACAATCTATTGTGTGGGGCTTTTATGTATAAAATCTGTCTTTATTGTGTAAAGCACTTTTGTATTGCTAAATCGCATGAAAGGTGCTTAATAGATAAATACAGTTTGAAGTATGATGAGTAAATTAAGAATAAAGTTAAGATTCATCTTTTTTTAGATGATAAAATAATTTAGATGTATTAAGTTGAATGCACTGAAATGTAATAATCATATTAATTTAATGAAAATAATAAAACAATGCTCAGGAGCCTGCATAAAACCAGTACATCATCATCATTACTAACATTTGATTGGCCACCATCATCATGTGACATGGAAGACAGTGAAGGAATACAACATGGCTGTTTCACATGTAATTTTATTACCTAAAACTTTTAAAAGTAAAACAAATATTGCTTTGTTCCGGCACAGCAGCGTATTCCTCCTTATTTGAAAAAATAAAATCTGATAGTTTGACTCTCCTGGTACATAAAATGTGTCCCACTGGTCCCCATCTTCCTCCAGGCCTTTCTTGGTTTTTGTTCTGATCTGAGCTTTCTGACATGGAGCACGGAGCTAATGTGATGCGATTGGCTGACTAGATATTTGAAGATGTGGCCGCTGAGTGGAGATCTTTGCTTGGTTTTCAGATGAAGAGCCCCCTCGCTGGCCGTTGCATGAATGTAGCCCCCCATCTTTAGTCTGCTGTCCTGAGTGTGATGGAAGCCGCCGAGGAGGTGACGGTGTCTGTGGGCAATGTCGTGATGGTGAAGGCTGACAGCGGGGGCGACTGCGATGACGCCAGCAAGACTCAGGTCATCCTCCAGCTCCAGCCAATCAACGTTGGGTATGTGCTGAAGCCAGGATGCAGATGAAACTCAAACCATTTGAAACAGCAGAGGATCACGGATAATTAGCTTATTCCTCTAATGTATCTGTTTTCTTTTCAGAGACGAGTCAGCGGAAACAGATGCAGCCGTCATGGCTGTCGAAGCTCCGTCCGGTGAGATAAGAGGCTCCTAAGCTGATCATTGTTTGACCAGCAGCATGTTGGTAAAAGTTATTTTTCCTCTCGTAGAGCAAACGGAGGGAGACGATGTTGAAATCGGCTGTCCCATTACATGCGGGGACTGTAAAGCTGTGCTGCTGGTCAAGAAGTTTGTGTGTCCGGGAATCAACGTGAAGTGTGTGAAGGTTGGTTTGCATCACATTTTTTATTCTCTAGTCCACGTGGATACAAAGCCTGCTCACAAGCAGGTTTAGATCCAGTAAGTCTGCGTTTATTCTCTCCATTTGAACGGTCAGACTGAAGTAAATCGTAGATCAGACGCTGATTCTCCACCCGAAGCCATTTGGATGTAATTCATCAAGGATTTTTTTCGCAGTCTATTATTTATCTGAACACTATTATCATCCCTCATTAACAGCGAGGAAGTTCTCTCACGTTGGAACAAAATCTTTTTCATCACTATTTTTTTGTTCAATTGAATTCAACTTTATTTGTATAGCGCCAATTCATAACAAAGTCATTTCAAGGCGCTTCACTGACAATCAGTCTAAGTCAGGGGTGTCAAACTCATCCAAGTTCAGGGGCCACATTCAGCACAAGTCAATCTCCAGTGGGCCGGACCAGTAAAATAACTGCATAATCATCTAAAAATAACAATTTCCTCGATTTAATGCTAAATGTGAATAATTTAT
>JAVQJG010037941.1:0-11061 GCA_036024015.1 Craterocephalus amniculus
CCATGTTAGCAATGTTGACGGTGTTGCTTCCTGTCGCATCACTGCGTTGAGTATCTTTTGGATAAGCTTTGGATAAGCTTGAAATTGATTGGCTCCCACTTTTTGGGGATTTTGGAAATGGTTTGAACAGGCCTCTTGGCCAGACTATATGCAGCTTGTGAAACTTTAGTCGCGTTAGCCAGGCTATAGGACTGAGGCTGTTCGTAGATCTGTGATGTATAGAGCCATTACTGAATGGATTACATTACAAGCTACTATTACAAATTTACCCGCAAAAACTAGTTTTAAAAACCTGTAGAGAAACCATATTAAATTGTCGGGGTTACAGAGATGTTGATGGGTTTTCTATTTGTTTGTTTTTTATTATTTTAGGGGATTTCTGTGCACCTTATAGTGTTATTTCATTATTGTTATGCAATGATGGTATTTATTGGTATTTATTTCAATATTGTGTTGTAATATATATATAATGTTGTAAGCTATTTTGCAGTTTTATGTTCTTTTTTAATGGAAGAGTAGCAACCACCCTTGTGGTAGCTAAGTGGGATCCAATAAACTATAAACCTTGAAAACAAGAACAAAGATGTCGCTTCCGGTGGAGGGTGGAACAAACTTGACCGCAGTTTGTTCACGGCCTCCCTGCACACATCTAAGCCTCTCAAGCCTCTGGTTCAGGTACTGCAGCTCCTCCATCATCCCACGTTGTGTGCTGGACAGAAACGTTGATGCTTCTGACAGGCAGGCGAAGACAAGGCAGATAAAAGAGATCCAACATGTTCATGTGCACATATGCAAGCGCTCAGTGCATTGATGTGAAAACAAAGTGGTTAACCGGGTTAAAGGTATAAACCCTCAGTAAACATTTGCCATAATGCTGTTATGCAGCGAGTGGGCTGTAAAGGTTCCAGTTATGCAGAGAGAGAGCATCGTGTGAGAAAGTTGTCGCGTGGTGGAAAGTGGGCCTCGGTGGTCTGCTGCTTTTCCGCTGCACAGCACTCTATGCATGACATTGTGGTTGATTGGCTGGACAGACAATGTAGGTCTTTTTTTTACCAGCATAGCTTCAGTGGAACAGGAAGAGGTGTGTGGTTTTCATTCTGTAACAGACACAAGAGCCTTTGTGCTGCAGTATGGAGGCCCACTGTTCTGGACTTTGATGATGATGGTTTTTTAAGATCAAACTCCTAAAACATCTGAAGCCTTGTGCACATTTCATAGACCAAGTTTCTCTAAAACTCGTCTACAAACATTCTGTCAGAGACACATTCTGTTGAAACTAACAAACATAAACTCATCTTTACTCCATCTGATGGTAAATTCTTGCATTAACAGATGAATTTACTGACAACAGATGTTCAGAGAAATCCGATACTGACTGGTAATGTGAGCTCTGAGGCTAAAACTGAAAGTAGGATGCAGGAAGTGGTCCTTTGGAAGTCTAAATAGTGGTGGAGGAAGGGTTCAGGTAGATTTATACTGACGTCTGCATTAGGAGGGTTACAGCGTCACCGCTATAAGTTCCATGTAGGTCCGCAGAGCCTTGACGATCACCTCTTCCAGGACTGACGTGCACCCTGGCTACATGGACGCAGCTATGTGGAAGCACTCCCTTGTGATTGGTCAGATTGTGATTACTTGTTTGTGCATATTGCCTAAGTTTATACTGCAAGCAAAGGTGACTTGAAACCGAATTTTTCCAGCTCCGATGACTGTTAATATCACTGATTCTTCTGCCACATTGCCTGCAGATCCGTAAAAGAAACGGCACTTTTACCCGACGCTGGAGTATAAGCACACACTGCGGACCTGACGCAGACGCTGCACAGAGATAAAGGATGCAGTTGTTCTGATAGTTAACAAAAGTGTCAAAGAAGCAGATTACAAAGAGAGCAAACATGAGGAAACAGATTTTAGGGAACTTCCACGTAAACTTCATTTATTATTTATCATGACAGCTGGAACCGTTCATGGTTGAAATCAATAACCTGTTCACTTATTAAAGGAACTAAAGTTAACAGCCTTGCAGTCAGACCAGAGATGAGACAGCCTTTGCTTAGTTTTAGTTCCTGTGTCTGTGTTGAGTTTATTCAACATGGACCAACGGCAGACCCAGAGACTGATTCTCCTCTCCATTAAGAGATATGAAGGAAATAATGGAGCCATTAGACATTAATGTGGATACCATCACAGCACTCAGGAGACAATGGACCTCAGCAGCACCCATCACTGGGTGATTTTAAAGACATCAATCATGACTTAGCATAAGGAGGAAGTCATGATAAAAACATTTATGGTCTGTAAGTTCTCTTTCATAGAACCAGAAGCAGGAAGTCTCTGGTATCAAAACAAAAGACTTTTTTAATCTCTGAAGCTGAGTTCACCATCAAAATAAAAACTCCCAGTAAAAACTCTGATCCATGGAAGTCAGAGCTATTTCTGTCTCACCTAAGAGGTGAGGACTTCTTCCTGACTTCACCTTGAAACTTCCAGAAAATGACGTAACTTTTGATTTCAGTGTCTGACTGCAGCTGACTGGGAAAGTCCTTCAGAAGCAGTTTCCACCAGCCTCCTTCAGCCCGTCCTTCCCTCGATTGCGAGCATTAGTTTCTGAGTAAGAAGCTCTAATGTTAAAAAAGTTTCCAGGGACAGGATCAAACATGCGTCACAAGCCGGTGGTCACATGACCATGAGCAACCAACCCTGCATTATCGCAGCGTTCATGCTGAAGTGAACTTTTCCCCATGGGGCTCTGACAGAAAATGATCCATAATGTGATCAGTTCTATTGATTTCCTGTGTGAAGGTTCGGAGAAGCTCTTAGGCCAAGCCAGAAGCCATTATGGCTGGACGATGCTGCACATTTGGTAACGATCCAATAAATCCAGGGTCAGAATTCCAGTTTTGATGCAAGACTTTTTTGCTTGAAATTTGACATTTAATGATTCTTCCTTTAAATATTCAGTATTGTTATGATAATAATGAAACATGGTATAAAAAGTTTGTCAAATAAAACCTTTTTATTAACAAAGAGGACGGCAGATCAGAGAAATTTAATTCTGAGCATTTTTGTTTGTAGAACATAGAGAATAATTATAGATATATAGAATTTAACAACGTTGACTTTTTGCCCCCAAAGTCCTCTACTAGCATCCATATAATGCAGGCTGGTATCGATCAATACCGATACAAGCCTCGGTATTGATAATATCAATACTGAATCGATCTACAGCTCTATCCGCCGTAGGGTGGAACTAAAGACCACCACCACCAGGTTTGTTGTTACGGGAAGCAGAAGTTTTAACCAGTAATACTGCATGCTATTGCGGTGATGACATTGTATGTTTGAATTTGTTTTGATTCCTTATTTTGTTTATCATTTTATAATTTCTTGTTTTCAATTGTCGGCTGCAGACTTCCTGCCCAGGTCTCCCGTGTGAAAGAAATGACAATCTCAATGGGTTTTTATCTGGTTAAACAAAGGAAAAAGAATACCAGAATAAATGTTTCAGTGATCTGAACATATGGTGAAATATCAGGAAAGACTCCAGCGTTGCTAGCTGCCAGCCAGTTAGCTGTAAGCCAGTTAGCACACCAGTTAGACCAGCATGGAGCACAGCCCAAACTCCACCGCAGGCCTTTACTGGTGCAGAATAATCTGCCGGAGTTTAAGCTGGATGTGATGACGACTACATTGCTGTTCTCAGTAAACGCTGCGCCGAACCAGCAGGGCCTCGTAAAACATAGCAGACTGAGGCTTTCCTGGTAATATTATCTATTATTTATGACTAGAATTAGGCATACATTTATAGGACCTAACTTTTTTTCTCATTCTTCTGTCCACCTTTCATGAACGAGCTTACCAAGGAGGCTGCAGTTCCACTGAGATCCACAGATGGCGCTAGATTACAAAGCATTACAGATTCATGTCTTTCACCACTGTGATGAAAAATCAGTTTTCTCCTCGCTCCCATAGTGCGGTGGGATTGCGCTGTTTGTTTATTATCTAAAAGACCAGGAGTCCTCGCAGATAGAACCTGCGCTGAAAATGTTTTAATGTTCCTTTGGATGGAGACATTGTGACACACAGAGAAACCCAGGCGTAATATTCCCGTTTCTGTTAGTGTTCACAGATTATGGCGGTGTGTGAAACTCCAGTATCGGGTTATTGCTAATTCTCCGGTTATGAAAGGTTTACTGACTGCATGTGACTAAAGTCATTGAGTCCCTTGAAACATTTGTAGTATTTATTTGGCTGTTAAACAAAATATACATCTAACAAAAATATTAACTAAGATCATCTTGGTACAATTTACCAGTTGTTACCAAGTGGCATGTCAAAATTATTGCAGTGTAATATTAAATCCACCAGGGGGCAGAAGATGTATCAGATAATTTACAACAAAGTTTTGAGGAGAGTTAAAGCGATGCAAACGGTCTCAGACGTTTGATCGAAGCTGAAATGGTTAAAACATTCTTGCGACCTGGTCCTTTATCTCCCTGCACCAGGTCACTTTACTTCCTGTGTTATTCCCCTTCCTGTGCGCTGGTGTTTCCAGATAACGTTTTTATTTCTAGCCAAACATTCATCAAGACATTCTACTTTTTTGATCCTGTTTATCTGCTGCTGTGTTTATAAACCTTTTGAATTTCCAATCTTTTAATCATTTATTTAGAAATATGCCACTGTAGGAAGAAAAGATATCTTACAATCCTGTCGTTTTGTCTGATTTCATGTAAATTCTTCTGAATATATTACTGAATTTGAAAGTTAGAAATGGAACAACTCTCTGTAGTTGTCCATCATCGTATTAAACAGGATGTGTCTGTTTGCTCTCTTTCATTTCATTTCCATGATTTATATCAGAGTCATGCTTCATCATCTTATAAAACTCCAGCTGTGCTTGTTTGAATCATGCTCTTCTAAATACTTTTAACCCTACCAGACTACTGAGACATGACTCAGAATAAATGTCAGGACTAAGAGCTGTAGTTACTTGGATCTGTTTATGATAATGGATATGCTAATTAGACTCATTTCCTCTAGATGGATGAATATGTGGTGGTGCTCCCAGCAGCTCCTCCCGGATGCCTCAGGGCTGCTGATTGATCCAAATACAGATCGTATCCATACTTAGACTCAGTATAGTTTGATACCAGTGTGATGATATCGATATTTTTCTTGCAGAGGGCTTTGAGGACGAAAATCAAAACAATATGAAAGTGTGCTGACTGCTAACTGGTTCATATTGACCAAACTTAATGGTTTCAATGGGTCTGTTTTCTCAAAACAGAACGTAACTGATATAAAGAAGTATCTACTATCATCGCCACCATCCATGGCAAGTGATGAAAGTCGTGGCGTAACAACATGCCAATCATCTCTGGACATTTGGCAGCATCCTTTCTCTCCTCGGTTCTGACTGCATCCACTGCTACAGAACCAGGTGTGTTCAAAGCATCTGATTGGTCCGTCCTTGTGTCATTTAAGAAAAGAACCAACAAGCTGCACATAAATGTGTTTCGTGTGTGTTTGAAACATCTCTGGTGGTTATAAACAGAGTTCTGAGCTGACTGGATGAATTACTCAGACACATGAACCACAGAGAACTGAGGAAGAGTAAAAATGTGAGTGAGATTTACTGAGTTTTATGGAGCGCTCAGATCAGTAAGTTAACTGTGTCAGCCCAGAAACCACATCAGCCCACAGGGAAACGCTTGGTATGTCCGCCCCTGGCCTTTCCTAGGAGCTCAGAGACCTTCTAACCTCCAAAGGAGGCTTATCGCATCTGCTGGTATGCCTGGTCACTGACAAAAATGGGAATTTCCAAGAATCTGCTATAAAACGTCACACATTCATGCTTCTGCTTTGAAGGCTAACATTTGAAAAACTTCAGTCCTGCTCAAAATGACCATTCAATGAACCATTCTATGGTTTTAAACCCTTTTACCAGATGATGTTGTTCTAAATCTAATCTAAAATGTTGATGGAATATGATAATAAACTGTGTGATGTATGAGATTTATGGTTTTTTTTACCACAAAAATCCATCCAATTACAAGCCTGAGTGGAATGTTAACATTTTTATGTAAACTTTAGGCGTTCATGATGCTATGGTAGCTGCAGCACACTGGTGGTAACACGTTTGGCACATACTCAGCTGGAAACTATAGGCGGACAATGCGCAGAACACGCTACCCCCAGTCTGCCGCGGCTACCGTAGCATCATAAACGTGCATCCAGGAAATACAACATGCTACAGTTTAGGCTCAAAAAATATACTAAATGCTGTCATTTCCAGTAAATATTTACTGGAATATTTACATCTAAAAGTGCAAAAATTGTTTAGATAGATAGAACTGCAGGTGGAACTGCAGTGCTGGTTAACCAGCGTTGGTGGCATCCTGGACATGTCGCTGTTAGAGAGAAGATCTGCACGGAGACATGGAGCTGCTCGCTTCCTGCATCGGACCTGAAGGAGCCTCTCCCTGAAGATCCTTCCTTCCAGCAGCCTGAAGAACCAGAGATACCATGCTGCATTTCCCTCTGGGAGCAATAAAGTAGTTTTTCATTTCATGTTCATTTTACGAATGAGTGAGCTTGGTTTTGTTTGGCTTGAACTTGTGGCTGACACAGTAGTAATTTTAGGTCGTATGTTTCCTATTCACTCAGGTTGCTGCACTATAGCCAATTAGCTCGTTGCAGTTGAAACGTTAACTGACTCACAGGCTGCACTGTAAAATGTAGGCCGTGGCTGAAATAACTTTTTTTTTTTCACAGCTAAGCGGCTCAGAGATCGTGTTGGGCTGTTACATTTCGTCTGAACTGAAATGAATTCTGAACAGTTTCATGACCTAATGTTATTCTGTTTTTTATCGATGCAACCAATGCACAAATTACATTGAAGCCTAATTTTCCTCATTTACTGCTGGATGACACGGTGATTCTTACCTGCAGGAAAGCAGCATAGTGGTTTGGGGAAAGGAAGAGCCACTGATGAGTTGTTGATGGGGGAGGAGAGCATTGCAGAGTCTGTACAGCTCTACAAAAAGAAGTTCAAAGTGACACTATTGATGAGCATCTTTGAAAACATTGAGCATGTTGGGATCTTTTTGGAAAAGCTGGCAGATCATCAGGAAAGTACATTATATTGTAAATGTATAAGCTGAAAAATAAAGGAATTTAAGACTACAACATTTCTTTATTTTGTATCAACTAAAAGATTTCCCAGGTGCAATACAGTAGTAAATGAAAATAAAATAATTTGTGGCTAAATATGGGATGAAAACATGGTAAAGATTAAATATAAGGATAAATTAATCCCAATTTTTGGTCAGTGTGAAGGAAAAATGTATAAGTATCATATTAGATGTTACAGTATGTTTAACTGGTTCTGTGTAGAGTGAACTAAGTTAGATAACTACTTGTGTTTATAAGCAGATCTAGCTTGACGACGGTCTGCAAGTATTTGCCAAAGCTGATTAAATAGAACCATCCCAGGCCAACCCGTAAAAGAAACAAACACCTCTCCTCTTCCCGGATCCTTCACACGTGCTGGAAATTAAGTACACAACACTGGTTTCTTCTGTCACGACCCGGGTGGTAAACCGTGACAAAAAGAGGCAAGGACACACTGCTCCAAAAATATATAACCAACAGAAAATAAGTGTGTGCACCATGTAAAGGTTGGCGTCAGTGGTGTGAAGTGGTTGCAAATCAGTGTCTGAACAAACAAACCAGCCTGCGGAGGAGAGAGAAAGAGAAAGAGGAGAAGGGGGCTGAGCCTGATGATGTCACAGCTACCTAAAAAGGAAAGCAAAAAGGATTCATGAAGGCACCACCGGGGCCGTCACACTTCATAAACCCAAATGTGCCATTCATGGGTGCTTCTACCGATGGCATTGCCTCTTGTGGTTGTTGTGGTGACAGTGTTACAGAAATAAAATGTTCCTTCTGTGTGAAAAGTGACAAGCTCAACAGGATATCCTCCTTGGAGAAGGACAGTGAAGGAAAACTGACACTTAACCCAAACTAACAGTATCTTTACCAGGTGCAAACTCAACAAGGGGAGTGCAAACTGGAATCTGCCTACTTTGTTGTTTGGACAGAAAAGAAATTGCATGTTGAGCAATTGTTGTTTGATGAAGAGTTCTGGGACATGATATGCCAGAAAGGGAAGCATATTGTTTTTCTTAAATGAATCATTTGCTCTGATGATGGTATTACCTGCGTTCTCTTCCACATTATTATTACAATGACCTAGCTGCAAAAGCGTAATCATTTGGAAATAATTTTAGGCTACACAAAAGTCAAAACATATTTTTATTGTAAAGGTGCATATAAAAATATATTTTAGTCAAAATCAATAACTTACCGGCAAAGGTTCACAAGAGCACAACAGACAAGCCCAAGCTTGTCAACAGTACAACATGGGCTGTAGCCCAGGTAGATAGAGCTGTCGTCTTCTAAACAGGACGTCGGCAGTTTGATTCCCACTCCGTTACATGCCCCCTTGGGCAAGACACTGAACTGTACCTTGCCTCCTGGTGTGCCTATCGGGGGTGTGAATGTGTGTGAAAGGTTAGCTACTTAGTACCAAGTATGATTCAGTATAGGTCCTGTATGAATGGGTATGAATGGGATGTGTAGTGTCAAAGGCTTTGAGTAGTCGTATGACTAGAAAAGTGATGTATAAGTACAGTCCATTTACCATTTATCCATCACAGAAATCAAGAAATTAATTTGTAACCTCCCCTAAATAGAATATTTCTGGCGCACGCTTCCATTTACATGCTCAACATGAATCCTTACATGGGCAGTTTTCCTTGTGGTTTCTAAGTCTACAGGAGCTAACTGTGACTTTCCACGAGTGAAGGCTGGAATTTTTCATGAGCCATTTTGCAACGTAAAGTTGCCTGAATATTAAAGCCACAGTCAGCAAGAACAAAATCACCAGGAACTATGCTGTCCAAAAAGCCACAGTTTTCAGTTATGCTTTTCTCATTTACTCTCACTCCCTACGCATTTGAAATGTAAGACGCTGTGCTTATAGGAACATCATGTCCCTGCTCTGGCTTTAAGGTTAGATGGAAATTCAATTAAAACTTCAGAACAGTCAGTAATAGTGATGGGCAGATGAAGCTTCTTGAAGCACTGAAGCCTTTCTTCCAATTGGTTCGCAATGCTTCTTGAAGCTTCATTTGCTCTAGTAGGACATCTAGTGGACGCACAAATATCAGTTGGCAATTTGAAGTGTGTGGCATAAAGCCTGTGAATACAACTGTCAGCAAAATATAAATGTAGTTGTGGCAACACACACATTTTACAAATATATATATATATATATATATATATTTATGTATATTTATGCAGTAAATTATAATTTGGAAATGTTGAAACTTGAAGTGAGGTAAGTGTGGTTGGGGTAGTGACAATTATTGTGCTTTTGCAACTGCGAGGTATGGGCGATTACTGTGGTGTAGGGGACACATCATTGGTTTTTCTACTGTGGCAGTTCGTAGCCGATTTCTTTTTTTGACAGTATTTCACCTGCTTTTGAAAACACCCGCTTTGTATAAGTGGGGATAGACATATCTCTGGCTCTCCCAGCGGGTCCTCCAGCCTTCTCCAACTAGCGGCAAAACTCCAACCACTTGCTGAACCAGTCACGTGGTACAGCTGGGCAGCGAGGCTTCAGACGTCATCATTTTCAGTCTCGCCCCTAACTGAAGCGAGCCTCGGTACGCGCATTGCCTTCATTACTCGGCACGCGCCTCGAAGACTCGGTACAGAACATCACATCACTAGTCAATAATAACCACACATTATTTCCCAAAACGTTTTCTGAATACATAGGCATGGTTTATGCAAGTGCTGTCTTTCTGGCCAAATGAGAAGTGGCTTCATTCGAATATACATGACAGCAGTTATACCAGTAACTATCCCAGAAGCAGTGGCTGTTGATATGCTGAATGCATATGATAGGAAGGTTGTGGAAACATTAAGCCTAAGGTGCATCAGAGTACAGATCAATTGCCTAAATGTTTCTAGAGACTTCTTCACAGGGAGGGAGGGGCTAAGGAATGTGAAAAGTACCGTGTGGTAGTGAAAAATAAAACCTTTTCGTCCTTGTCAACAAATGCACTTTAGTAATTGGAAGTAAACAAATGTGCCACATGAGAACACAAATGGACGTTTTCTGTTCCAAGACTCAGAAGTTCACTGGTAAGAGGCTCAATGTAATAACCAGTCAGATCAGTTTGTGTCCCTATGTCTCTGCACAAATGGCTGGTGACAAAATAACTTGTGATAGGAGGAGCAGCAACAGACTTAGGCGCTGGCTAAACTGCTGCGCGATTCAATATTTGCTGCGCTGTTTTGCTCCGGTCATGTTTCTACGATTAGCGCCATATCTATTAAGATTGCTCCTGTTATCATTTGCGGAGCAAACAGCAGTTTTTAACTGAGGATTTTGCGTCGCTGTTTGCTCTGTCATGCAAGGATCCGGAGAGAAAGGAACCCAAACGCAAAAAGACTTTCAGTCCCATTGAGGTTGAAATATTAGTAGAGGAGACAAATAAAAATATTTATGAGCTACAGAAAGAAATCTAAATACCACCAGAAGTGTTGCAATATCAGTTCAAGTTCAAGTTATTTATAAAGCACACTAACAACAACCTCTCGGAACCTGAGGCGCTGTACATTGAAAAAATGCAGTGAACAAATAATAAACAATAAAAGTTTAAAAGCTATAAAAAAAGAAAGAATAGAAATAAGGAGTGACCCCTAAGAATTGACGATTCTTTGATTTGATTCAGAATTTATTATTGAGCATTTATTATAAGGACCTTCTACATTTACATCAGATCTAATGAATCGGATCATTCAGATAACTAGAATAAATTATAGAATAGAATAAAATATTTATAAAATATTCTAGAGGAGGAGGCAAGACGGAGAACCAAAGAAAAAAAATGCTCGCAATAAAAAACCTGTTAATGAAACCGGCGGGCCGATAGAAGAGATTTATCTGACCAATATTTTGGATCAGGTCCAGCTCACTTC
>JAVQJG010037945.1:0-16309 GCA_036024015.1 Craterocephalus amniculus
ATGTTACTGGCCCTTTAAGAGGAGCGGAAATTTACCGGAGCCTCCTCTGCTGCATGTTAGAACATCATGTGTGGCACACCGAATGGCTGGAGATGTGTGTTTCTCTCCTGCTTAACTGAAGCCGTGTGTACATGAGAAATAACCACACAATTACCAAGTAAAGCCTTCATAACTCCTGAACTGCCTCCGTGATTCTCTAACCGGAGTCACACCCCCATAGTGTCACCGGCTCTATTCAGTGCAACCTGGACAGACCCCAAGTGCTCTCTTTCAATAAGAGCAGCTTTCTATGAATGGAGGGAGCTCCGATCTGCTATAGGAATGAAACGGGACCCTCAGCTGGCTTTCTGCTTACTAAAAAGGTAAATGTGATATGTATGACAGAAATCCGGATCCATGATTTTGCAACGCTACGTTTTTAAAGGAACTATACCTGATATTATTTCAATCTTTCTAAGATAAATGGTTTTCTACGTGGTATAGTATGTGGTAAAAGTGGTAATTTCATTACAGTTAATGACTGATTGATTGAGCATATGTACGAGTCCAGGGCATTTTAGTTAGCGAAAGCGGCTAGTTTTTTAGCATTGGCGTGACGGTCTTTCTCTGCCGGGTTAATTTTTCGAACGTCCAGACTCCGATCAGCCAGTAATAGCGTTCCCCTAGTGATCCGGAGCCAAATTGTGAAAGTTAAACCCCTTAGCCAAGAAAAAAAATAGCCGCTATCGCTAACTAAGCTAGCCGGACGTGACATCTGGTATAGTCCCTTTAATTGGTTACACTAACCCTACTGTTAGCTCGTGGCTCATGGCCTTCATTAGCATATAGCTACCTGTATCCTAACTATGCTATGCTTTATTTATTTATTGTGGATATTTATTGCATTATTTATTGGGCAATGCATGAGTGCAGTGCAGGTAAACAAAGACCAGCTTATACAACATTGGGGTCTCTTACACTTGTTGCCAGAGGAGATCGACTTCTGGAATAAAGTCACAACTTGCGCTATGCCCCTTTGAAATAAACTGTGGGTATTTAGCCATTAAAGTTTGTTAGTATTTGAAACTACCATATTTCACTACATCTTGTATTGCACATTTAGATACAAGCGTAGAGGCAGATGTGGGTGTATAGTGTAGCTCTGTGCACTCTGCAAGGCTGCATGTTTGTCTTGTGCACAGGGAAACACATCAGGGTTCTCTCAGGGAGAGCACAGTGATCAGATAACACATCCACATTGACCAGATGCTCATGCATAGTCAATGAGCACAAAAACTGTCGCTCCTCTTCAGCGCTATTAGCTTTGTGAGCTGTAGGAGCCTGTGAATTGGAAGCTCATCTGGGATGTGAGGATTCAGCTGAATTGTTTTCTAACCTCTTGACATGGATATGTTCGTTTACAGTTTTGCGGCAACCCTGAATAAATCTGTATGTGCGTACTTCTATCACTGAAAAAGTGCAAAGCTAGTTTTCTTTCAGTGATGAAGAGACCATTAAACTCATAAACAAGGTGGAGTGGGAGTTTTCCATCCTCACTTGACAATGGATAGTCTCTCCAATCGTAAATGCACACCACTTCTGTTTACACATGTAAGAAAAAAATGTAAAGCTATAGGTTGTAAGCTATATATCCCAAGGCTAAAAATGATCTATGGGAGACTGAGTGAAAACTTTGAAAGCTGAACAATGTTTAAGCAAAAATGTCCAAATGATGGTAGCTGAGTCAAACAGATTTTGAAACATATCCTTTTGATGTTTACGAGACATCATTTATTCCTGCTGTCATGTGTGTGTTGTGCCCACAGGCTTGCTCTGGGCAGCACATGGTAAAATAGTGTTTAACTCTCCTCTGCTGAATCTCAATTGCTTTTCTTTCTTAGCTTTTTCCACAAGTCACAGTTCATCAGCAAAAATGTTTTTTGTTGCAGAGGTGTCTTTGAGCTAAAACTGCAGACTGAGGACAATAAGAATTTATTCAGGTGACTATAAAGAAAGACTGAAAAATGTCTTTTTTCAGATAAATTCCAGAACTCCCAGATCCATCTCTGACTGAGAACCAGAATGTGATAGAAAAGAAGCAGTGTGGAAATATATTTAATCAATTTAAATTTAGGCTTACTTTAAAGATAGAAATCCTGAGATGGTAGCTCTGATTCACAGGTTGACTGATATAACGATACTCTTGATTCTTGATAACTTAATTAAATTAACTGCTTAAATCACTTCTTAATATTTAGAATAGATAATGCAAATGAATTAGGATTTAAAAGTCTGTCACTTTCTCTCTTTTTTCCTCCTTTCCCCTGATAATGTCCTCTGTGGTTTTGCTGAATCAGTCATGTTCAAATCAGCTAGTGGGCCGAAATCCAGTTGCTGGTAAGCAGGTTTATTTGTGAAGCACATTTCACATACAAGACATCTCAAAGCACTCTTCATAAAACATTAAAAGCATTACAGCAAGGGGAAATAAAAGCAATAAATGGAAAATTGAAAACAAATAAAAGAATACAAGAACAGAACAAGCTAAAATAGATGGAGAGACTTACTTTGAGGTACATACTGTATAAATAGCTGTCAACGAGAAATACTGGTGTGTGATGTTGTGCCATGAAGTGAAACACAGCTGTCATGTGATGCCCTGCCGGAGAAAAAAATGAGTTGAAGTGTATTTTCTCAACCTTGGAAAGCTGCAGGGCTACAACAGCTGCAGGAATGTGTGTTGAATGATCATCAAGATGAGTCAGAAGCGAAGAATTTACATGTTGGAAACTTAAACTTAATGAATTCTGAGCACACCTACACAGGTCTCACACAGGACTCGCAAGAACTTCAGTGTGTTAAATAAGGAGTATTAATGGTTTGTTTTGTCTTTGTAAAAAAAACTAAGATTTCTGTGGTTAAATACGAGGATAAATCTTTAAATTTTCTAAACATTAGACATTTTTTACAATTTGTGATGGTTTTGGATGGAAGGTAGGACCCAAAAAACAACCAAAACTACTAATAAATAATGATAATAATAGTCAGAACAATTAATTGTGGAATTGAAAAAATAAGTTTGGTAATAGTTTTAGTAATTGTTTCTATATATGAGTTGACTGTAAAGTAAAATCATGCACTCCACACTTTTTACATACTAAACTGCACAATAACTCATGTTCCATTACAAAGGTGCAGCATGCACTAATTAAGCCACCAAACTCTTTCTGTGGCAAGATGTGCTTTCCAGAACGACCCTGATTAAAATCTGCTCCTTTACCGCTCCGTTACATTTTGACAGACTGATTACATCTTTCTTTGTCCTAATTGGGTTTTCACACTCCCACTTTTTTTTTCAAAACCTGAATTTACAAGCCAACCACAGTGCATGAAAAATCACTCAGTGCACATTAGAGGCACCTCAGGAGCAAGCGCCGTCATCACAGGGTCTTTCTTTTCTTAAATGGAAGGAGTCTTGAATTGTTAAAGACTCTCAGCAAAGACTCAGCGAAGCAGACAGAATCATTTATGGTTAACTGCTACACGAGTGAAAATTCATGAGCGTATTCGACTCTCTTGTGAACGGCATGCTTGTCTAATAAATATTTGATTGATCTTTTAATAAGTGAGAAGGCCTGCTTGGGGGAAGACATTCCTTCTAATGTGCATGACTTCATCTGTCTTTGAGGACCTGAATATTTTGGGTCAAATGCTGTCTATAAGAATCTGATAATTACAAGTTTCAACAGCGTAAAGATGAAATATTTATAAATTTTTTTGTGACAACCTAATGGATTTATTTTCTAAAAAGCCCTTTGTTTGCTTTTGATCCTCACAAAGCTGTAAACAAATCAATTTCAAGGCTCATACCGTTCTACCTTTATTTGAATAATACCAAAAAACTCTTTTCTTCACCTCTCCCACACACTGAACCTGTAATAAGCCCTGGTTCAGATGAGACCTTCAGTGAGTGGCAGAGATGTCATTCCCCTGTCTTTTTGTCTTTGATATGTGGAGAAAAATACAGCCCTGGCACCTCAGCCGAGTAACACTAAAACCTTTGATCTTCCAAAAGCGCTGCACTACTCATACAATCTTCAGTCTCCATCATATTAATTTATCCCCCTCCCCTCTGGATTACCTAAGTAACACATCCAGTAAATACCATGTGGGATAATTTAGTGATCTTCAAAGAGAGGCTCAACAAAGAAGACGTCTCCATGTCCTAGAAAATTAACATATTTTAACAAAATTTGCATATTTTCTGGAGCACAAAGATGTCTTAGTTCCTTCTTAATTTTTATCCGTTTATCTTGGTGCAGCGTTATCTAGACAGCAGCGCATGAGATGTCAGCCAATCACCAAAGGTGAATACTTTTGTGCACACAAACATCTGCAAAAACAACAAAAAAAACAAAATTCTTCCTTAAAAATTCTGGCCCGGCTCAGATGCATTTTGTCCTTAATCTTCTCTTCGCAGTCTGTTTTTCCTGGTTTCGTTCAGGTGTATCCTATCACCACAAACCGCCTGCAACAGAAATAAATCTGATTAGCCGAGCGCGGAGTCTCATTTAGCACAGCGCTGTGACAGCTGATTGAGTAGTGGATGTTTCTTGCAGTCTAAATTTGATAAATAATTCAAACTTTTATTGTAGCCAGATGCCAGAAGGTAATTCCCCAGGAGAGCTGAGATGAGATGACGGTCGCTGCTGGAGCGTGGCTCCAATACCAGGAGGTTTGCAACGAAGTGCCTTCTCAAAGAAGTAAAAAGGAACAAACAACATATATGTGTTGCCCCTCTGTGGCCCAGTTTCGTTTGGAGGAAGAAATAGCATCTTTCATTCAAAATTCATACTAAATAGAAGAAGAGCTATAGGTCATCAGTTGGTTTTCTTCCCTGTGCAGTGTTGCCTTCTTTTTCACCAATTTCAAATTATTCAAAACTTCAAAAATCAACCAGTACAGTGTTGTTAACACTTTAAAAGTGAATGTCAGAGTACCACAAACATATATGAACTAGTTTAGCTAAATCCAGTGCCTAGAAACAAAGAAATCTGGTACAACTGTTTTTTTCTGTCCACAAGATATAGAATTACTAACTTTCGACTAAAATTACATAATTAAATATGTAAAAAAATGTTTTTAAAGCAAGAGGCAAAGCTGTATTTTCATCAGTAATTTCACAGTGTTTTTGGACTCTGAGCTAGAGAGTCTTTGACTGCCAGACAGGGAACAGATTTGCAATCAGTGCAGCATGAATATAAGGAATACATTTGGGTGTCACGCATTGGCCGGTTGTAAGAAGAAAAAGTAAACAGTTGAGCAAACAGTCACTCCAATCTGGCAAGTAGATCAGTTTTGAGTTTTGTCCCAGACTGGCTGCATTGCCAGCCTTTTCCCTGGTTAACTGATGCAGAGACAGCCAGGATAGCAGTAGGTGTGGAAACGGCTTTTGCAACGAGCCTCCTTTTCTTTTTTTTAACTGCAATGCTTGCCAGCTGATTTACAGCCACACTGAGGTTAATCACTGGGTGCTAAAGGGACAAATCTGCAAAGGAAGGAAATTGATTCATTTACTTTTTTGCTGACCTCTCGACAAGCAGATTATTCCCTTTTCAGGGTTATAGTTGCCAACACTGCAGTGACACTGCAAACTCAGACAGTTTTGGGGGAAGGACATATTTATTGGCTAGCACTTCAGCTCGAACTCTCCCATGCAGCAGTGGCAGAGATTTCTCTAGTTTATTAACACAGACTCCAGTATCCCAATCAATTGGGAGTAGCTCCAATCAATTAGCTGTGCGTTGTGTGCCCGGCATGTCCCAATGGGAATCACTCATGACCACAATTAAACTTCCGCTCATCCTCTCCCTGGCACACTCACCAGCACGAAAACGGATTTCAGGCTAAAACAGATGATTCCCGCTTGGGACCTACATTTTATCTGTGGAGGTGAATCCTGCACTAATAAATACAATGCATTCATTACTTCAATAAAAAAAACAATTTAAATATTTTTCTCTGTTATAGTCCATGTGATCTTCCTGTACATTTTGTGCATTGACCATCTGCAAGTGGCCAGTCAGCCGTCGCTAAAGCAGTTAATGCTGCACTGAGACTTTAGGGAATATCATTTGTCTACAGTTAGTGCAGTGACCAAGAAAGCCTTCATATTTCAGTTATGTTATTTAACTCTCTGATAAAACTACCTGAGGGCATACTACTACAAAATTGGATATTTTGGGCATTTATAGATTAAATTATACATCACATTTTCAAAGTAAAGAATGTTCCCCACTTTCTTTTAATAGATTTTAAGGTTTTTTTGTATTAAATATAATATATAATAGTCATTACAGAACATTATGGTAGTTCAAAGCTATAAAGCATAGAGTAAAAAGAGGACAGCTACACAGTGTGCCCTTGTGTTCACCCCATTTCTGCTGCAGAAGTCAAGCCAAGTCTATTACAGGGGACTCAATAAAACTTAAAGGGCATTAAAAGTATGTCCTCTGGGAGCCATGGCAACCTTCAAGTATACAGCGTCTGATATCTTATGGCTGTAAAGTGGGTAAAATGATCTTCTCATATCAGTATTTGACAAAAATCTTCCCCCTTTCTTATGTATTGTGTCAGTGTATGTGCAGCGACGCCTGTTAGGTAATTATCTCAAGAACAGGTCCACGTGTTCAAATGCCCTTGAGAAAAAGGAAAACAGTGAAATACACAGTATGTGCTCAGTTGAGTTGAGAAAAAGGCAATATGGCAGCTGTTATGTTGTTGGGTTAAAGAAGATATTTTCCAGAGAGAGGATCTCTGCCATCTGGCTCTTTTGGACTGTGAAGAAACAGTTTGAAGGAAGCATGTTTGTGTAATTTGCAAAGGCGGAAAAAAAAGGATGACTTGAATTCTGCAGTCATGACTACATAATGATGTGAATTGGTATTTTATTTTAATTAAATCAGTAGGAATGAAAACTTGACTTTTATGTTCTAATATTTGACAAGAAAGGCTATTGTCCCTGATATTTTTAGATTAAACATTTGGGCTTTAATCTCACAGGAATGAACTGTCAGCATCTGTGCAAAATAAAAAAAGTAGTTTCATAAATGGTTTTCAACTCACACCGGCCCAACGAGGTTGTTCAGAGCTGTATCACATTTAGAGGTAAACAACAAAGCATTTCATAAAGGTTGGCTATGAGTATCACCATCTTTTGGGAACAAATCACAAACAAGAGAAACATGAAAATATACTGATAATGGTAAAGTTCCATTTCCACCACAATAAACAGGTACAGAAAATGGATAGACAGTAAAGTGTGTTCCTTAGGTCATGCTGGACAAAGGTTACTTACAAAGTCATCTCCATGAACAAATATCAGAATATGCAGATTGTGTTGACAGTGGATAATAAGTTTGGCGCTGGAAGCCTGTTCATGTTTTACAGGCTTGAGCCGCCCAGAGTCCTACACTTGACTCACATTCGGGGTGAAACCAACAAACCATAAACCCTTTGCCTCATGCTGTAGATGCCTTGTCTTGGATCTTCCTGTGCCATTTTCTGGGAGGGAATGTAGTCAACTCCTGCATTGGGAAGAACGGTTCAATGGCAGCTGGTTGTATTTGCATGATTACACCCAACAGACATGCTTATGCAGTTAATTTGTTTAATCACCAACAGTTTTGATTTTATATACTTGGAGGTACATGGAGTTGTAGATAGTGACCAGATTGATGATTTTAAGAGAAGCGTTTCTTCTGCATGTTCCCTATAGTGTGCAGGTAAATAAATCACACTTATAGAGTGCTTTTCTAGTCTTGTTGACCACTCAAAATGCTTTTACACTGCAAGCGAAATCAACCCAACATGCTCTCACTCGTATACTGTAGCGCTCCTTAGTATAAACTTAGTCTATACAGTTAGGCTATGGAGTGCTTTTTTGCTGTCACACAAATTCCCATATAGTGGATGCATCAGAGGCAATGTGGGGTTAAATGTTTAGCCTGCAGCACTTTAAAGTGTAGTCTATAGAGCACTGGTTTCCAAGCTTTTTGAGCCATGACCCACAAGATGACATATATTGGTGTCCGTGACCCTCCCTTCCATTATGACAATTATTAATTATATATCAGATGGATCATCCTGCACCTAAATAAAACCTTCATCATAACACATCCTCATCTGTGGGGGAAGTCAGCTAGTACACCAATACCCCCAAAAAGAGTGAAAAGCTGGACTATACTGTATCTTTTTTACAGAAAGTAAGGCTGCACTGCAGCTTCTAGCATCATGAGCAGCACTGTGGATGTGATACCCTTAAATAAATTTCCACCTAAAAAAAAAGGAAAAAAGAAAATCATATTTAGCCAGTGAGAAATTCACAGCTGTACGGCTAAACTGAACAACCCAGGGCTCCGTGGGTATGAGACACTTGGTCGAATTCTGAAACACATAAAGTCTCTTATCTTTATCCTCAGGCCAGAGTGAGATTTTATAAACACCAGCAAAAACTGGCACTTTTACTTCCACCAAATTTAAGAGTCAGTGATACACGAAGCACGGCAAATGCTGTGTTCATTTTAGTCATAGTGGCGGCAGGCCCTTCAGTGAGCAGGCTTTGTCTTGAAACCTTAAAGAGATTGTGTTGGACTAGTTGTTTTGTAGGGTAACTTCAGTCGAGGGATATATGAAGTTAAAGCAGTGGAGCCATTAAGCGTATTTATTCTAAAATGGGTATTTTTCATTCTGAATGGATTGTAAATGTAGGATTAAAATGGCCATGCCAACTGTAAACATATTGATGCCTTGTTAGAATTGACATAAACTTGTCAACAGCCACTTCATCAATTGTGCCTGTAACAATATCGAATCGCTCAGTATTGACTTGTGTGTTAGATGCTGCTGAAGGCTGAATTTAACATATATTAGGCCTCAGCAGTAAAGACTTCTTTCAACCCCAGTTTTAAAAAATAAATTAAAAAAACTTCACTTTAAAAAAACTGCTCTTGCTAAACATGCTCTCCTCTGAAAGTGTCCATGAAAGCAGAATTTTTTGGCCATACTGGTATTTGTTTTTGTTATTGTTTTACAATAATTTTTGCATTTTGATGATAAACACCGGCAGCCTAAACTATGTGGTTTACTCTTAAAGAACACATTTCCAGGTATTAAGGTTTAGATACTGCACCTCCTGGTCTCTCATCAGTATTCACACTGAGTCTTTGACCTGAGCGGAACTTGATGCGACCTGCCATGCTGTAATAAACCATAGAAAAGAAAAACACGGATAAAATCATTCGTCCAAACATTGGTTGTTTTCTTTTTTTCTTTCTTTTTATTTAGTTAAAGCAATTTCATGCTACTTATACCCCTTTCACACTGGTCAAAAAACCATTTAAACCCGCCTACAATCGGCTTTTGGTGCCAATGTGAAAGGCTCAGCGACCCGCGTCGACCCGCGTCCATCGACTCGGCAAGCGACCCGGGTTAAAATCGGCTTTAAACGGCTCGGCTCCGATCGGCATGCGGTGTGAATGTCAGACCCGGGTTGACCCGCTAATTTACGGATGACTTTGGACGGGACATGTCCACAACTTGACATCTTGCTCGTTGCTTCCCATGCAAAGGTAACAGACATCTCTGCTGCGATCAGCATTCAGGAGCCTACATTCTGTGGGAAAATCGGCCGCCACCCGCTGAGTTGTTTGGAAGGACTAAAGTGCAACACAAGAAAGCACCTTAACTCCTGTCTGACTCGCTCTACATTGTTTACTTTATTTAAACAAAACTTTAACTTAAAAATAGGCTACACAAGTCAGAAAAATGGCAACAATTATTGTTTACTTGCCTAGATTTCTATTGCTCTGGGTAACATTGTTAACGTGAACGCAGCGTGATTGCATCACCAGACTCACATCTGCGAGCAACGCTGCTGCCAGCAGAGGATCAGACGCACGTTTTTTTTGTTGATGTGAAAGGAGCCAAATGCCGATTGATCGCGGGTTAACGCGGCTTTGAAAAACCCGCGTCGACGCGTTAATTTCAGTGTGAAAGTGGCTTAAGACTGTTTTGTGCTGAACTCTGTTCATTTGAAAAGCACAATGGCCTCTGATCTTAACAAAGCTTTTTCCACAGTAAGATGTTGAAAGCCAAAAGAGGCGAAGGATGTGAGATGACAGCTTATTAATTCACATATTAAGATTTATGAAGTGCCACTTTGTGGTCACAGACTGTTGACTCTTGGAGGTTTAAAGGTGTGCTCCCAGAGGGAGTGGGGATAAAAAGACAGTATTAATTATATTACCGATGACCTTCAATGGTTTTGGATTTTTTATGCAAACATGAACAAATATAAACCCCATTTTGAGTAAAGTTGTGAAATTTTTAATTGCAACAAAAAATTAGCTGAACCTTTATTAAACAGGCACAAGTTCAGAAAAAAAGGAAAAAAAAATATCTCCAGAAAATAGCAACAAATCTAGAATGTGATCCCCACAACAAACAAGTTGGGAGGAAATCAAACTAAAATTTCTTTTGGCAACCTCTCCTATAAAGCTATTATCATTTTAATGCCTATACTTTTAATTAAGTAATCAACTTTTCTTTTTGACATTGTGTTAACACTGTCACCAGTGTTAACAAATTCTACCAGCAAATTGTAAAAACCTCTATTTTTGCAGATGTGCTCACACTTGCTGATGACACTTTTGCATTTGATTAGCAGCACCTGGCTGCTACTTACCCTCCTAAAATATGTGGAGGCAGTAAGCATTCACTGACTTGATCATACACTGCTTCTGAATGTTGGTTAAGTTTCATCTATTTTTTTTAATATCTTTGATCTTAAGTTGTTTTTATGTAATCTTAAGTCCTGATAAGAAATAGATTATAACTATTATCAATTTGTTATGTCGTCTTACAAAAATACTTGAAATCTAAATACATTGTACTTTCTTTTTCACTGAATATTTAATTTGGTATTTTTACATCTTGCAAGTCTCTTTTATCATAATCTATTCACTAATTTGCACTTCTAAACAAATGAACAAATAACAAAGAGGATGCTAACTTTGGGAGAAAGATTTAAAACCATAAAGACTTTAAAAAAAAATTGCAATGTAAGCAAATAACACTCCTACAAAAATAGTAAGACAGCGACTCAAGGGTAAACAGTTTAAGCAAAGTAAACGAAAAACATCAAACAAAAATGTGGAATTGTAATGAGTGTGCTTAACTAGGTTATGAGTGCACTTATAAGTATATGAATGTGCAAGCAAAAACACGCAAGATATGTTTTACCAATTCTTTATGGGAAATATAAAAAAATATTGACAATCTTTAGAGAAAATCAGTCAAGACAATGATCAGCTATTCTAACAGATATTAATGTAATGTGAATCAAGAAAGAAAGAGGGAAAGAATAACTACTCATTTCAAGAGTAGGACCCTTTGCTCAAAACAGAAAACTGACAGATCCTGACTTGGAGAATGTATCCCGACATGTATCAGCTTAGCATCCTTCATATTAAATATTGAACTATTACCCCTGATGGGTGCTGTGAGATGAAATAATCGTAGCCTTAGGGAGGCTGGGAGATTGACAGACGCATTAGTGCAGCGTCTGCAGTGATGCGGGCTCTGCATCGGGTCCGTTGTGGTGAAGGAAGAACTGAGTCAAAAGGCGAAACTCGTGATTTACCAGTTGATCTAGGTTCCTATCCTCACCTATGGTCACAAATTCTGGGTAGTGACCCAAAGAACGAGTCTGAGATGAGTTTCCTCCACAGGGTGGCCTAGTTCTCCCTTAGAGATTGGGTGAGATTCTCCATCATCTGGGAGGGGCTCAGAGTAAAGCCGCTGCTCCTCCACATCAAGAGGAACCGGATGAGGTGGCTCCGGCATCTGGTCAGGATGCCTCCTGGACCGCTCCCTCAGGAAGTATTTCAGGGACATTCCACCAGGAGGAGACCTCAGGGTAGGCCCAAGTCATGCTGGAGGGATTATATCTCCCGGCTGGCCTGCAGCGCTTCAGGCTCCTCCTGGATGAGGCTGCTGCCCCCGTGACCAGACCCCAGATGGTACGGTATGGCTTCAACTGGTTCTTTTAATGGTTTTTAGTCCAGAACTTCTGTTTTAAACACAGGAATGCTCTCTTCTCTGCCTTTTCTCCTGTTTTTTTCTCTGCCTGGACCAAAAACTAAACCTGTAGCAGAGGAGGAACCAGACTTTTTACATGACATGGCCCTGGTGGCACACTTAACTAACCATCAGGCTCTGTTTGAGTATCAGCATTCGTTGATTGTTCTTTAGTTTATTTGTCTTTATATTTCAGAATTTATTTAATTGTTATTCTTTAAATTTATACATTTACATAGTCACTCATTTACTCATTTATTTCTGTGTGTGTTTGTCTTATTCTTCTACTTTTACCATTGATACGTTTTCATGCCACTCCTATTACTGGATACTCTCAGCCGACATTTGAAGGAAGTCAGGGAAACTCGCACCGATTTTTCCCATAACAGATCTAAAGAGGCATCCTTTATTTGTTTGGTAATTTTATTTTCCTTTGATTCCAGAGTAGGCATTGATGCTCAGTTAAACAGGTTTTGATCTAGAACTTAGGGGTGAACATTTATGTCAAAAATATTCATGCTGTCATGAGATATAGTACCAGTAAAATCCCTGAGAAAGTTTACATTTAAAATGAAACACACTTTCTAATTACATTTAATGAGAAAGTGTGTCAACACTTTTCAAACTACTTTGAATCTCAAACTCCTCTTCAGTAAGTGTGTACTAAAACCTTTGTTAAGAAATAAATGCTTTTGCACATGCACCCTTATGTTAGTTGGGAAGAACAGATGGGTAAGCAAAAGTAAACATTAAGTGAAAGTGAATATGCTCGGAACAATGTTCACCAAAGCAGGGAAGCCTGCTGTTAACTTTTTAGTTTTGAATATGTTCTTTTAGACTTCCATTGTTCCCATCAAAAGTGAGAACACTCTTTAAGATGAAACATGCACACACTGCTAGGGTTGTGTCATCCACTCGTGCAAGGAGCCCTTGTGCTTGGTTTTTTCTTTTCTTTTCAGGCACTCCGAGATCCACTTTGCAGTGACTGGTCAGGCCCTGGGGTTGATTGTGTCACCTGCATCCTCCCTCCACACCTGCAGCTTGTTTCTCATCATCATCTGTATATAAGACTCCTCCCTGCAACTGTCCTGCGCCAGTTCTTCAGTCATTCTCCCATGACCATCAGCTCTAAGGACCTGCCAGCTGCTGCTCCCCCATTCGGCGTTCCTTCCCATCAGCTCTGTGGATCTTCTGACGTCTACTGACCTTTTGTCGCTGTACCTTTTTGTTCCTAGTTTTTCCCTTTTTTGCAAGAAATTGCTTCCCTTGAATCTGTCTCTGTGTTTGAGTCCAACTTGCTGAAGGACCATAACACATACAATTGGTGTTTAACTGACTCCAACCCTAATTATGACTGTGATGAAGGTTTGGCACCTAATCAGTGTCCTAATCAGTGCCTGTAAGGATTATTAGAAATTATTGCAATAATTCTAGAGGTCAATATGAAAATGCATAACAAATGGAGACCTTGAGGAAAGGGAAGGATTTGAGTACTATAAGACTGCCTGACAGAATTATGCTCAGATTCTTATATGGCAACTGTTCAGATGCACTCAGATACTCAGATGGTTCCTTTGTTCTGCTGTGAAACATGTTCTTGCTAACAAATGCTAACTCCTGGGGCTACAGTAGACCTAATGATCGCATCATGTTTAGTGGTCACATGATAACAGCAACTCCAAGAAAAAATGCAGCCATTTCGTGATTTTCTTGTTCCATAGCGACAGGAGACATTTTGTGACAAAATCGCATTCTGATCCCCTTCTGTTTTATTACCTTGATTTCATTTACACTCACACACAAACACAGTAACACCCACAGCCACTGACCCCCTCATCAACACAGATGATTGTTTGTCAGTACCGTATAGTAACTAGTAGGGATGGAACGATGCTTCATGAATCAGCAAAAAAACTGGTTAAAATGTCCATAGATGAAGAAAATATATGAATCGATTTTTAACAGCCTGTGAATAAACCCGCGTAAAGGACGTAATCTGACACTTAGCCCTGCATGTCATTGGGTATTAGTTTGTGGACGGCTGCAGCACCAATAGACAAACTAGAATCCAGCATGGTGACAGCAGCAGCCTCGAAATAGAGGATGCTTCCAGTGATGTGACATTCAGGAATGAAAAGACAGCCGTTCTTCTTTTCTTTCCCCCTCAGTCATGTACCCTCCATTTCAGCGAACACAGAAGCGCTGCAAACCGGCATTTCTGCAGCTTCACGGCCGATCGTGGAAACTGTGCGGCAACTTCCAACAGGCACTACGCAGCGTTTCCGAATTATCCCTGAGGAGGTTGTGTGAGCTGTGCACACTACGCTGACATTGCTACTAGTTTCATGGCAGCAAACAGCTGTGGAGAGGAAAGTACTCGGTGTTATGACGGTGGAAAGGAGGAGCTGGATGAGTAGGAGAAGAGTGACTTTGTGTTTTGTGTCAGTGTGTTTAATTTCTGTCTATCTAAATTTATGATTCTTGTTCTGTGGAGAATTATCGTTCTGCAACATTTTTTTTTCTTTACTATTTTTACACTTATATATTTATAGTTATATTTTGGACCATTCCAGCATTTGGCTAATGTATGTCAGCGTTTATGCATTAATTCAGCTCATGATCATTAAACTACCAATTTGTGATTATTTCATCATGTAGAATTATTATTTTATTCTGAGTTAAGTTGTGTTAATGAGACAAAAGAGAGTTACAGTTCGATGACAAAAAGGCAGATGCAGAAATTTATTAAAAAAATTATTTCATGTAATGGCTACAATCCCTTTTGTTGAGAAAACTTAAATAAATCAGAATTGAATCATGGCTTTAGTGCATCATTACATCAAGTAACTAGCATTTGTAGATCTAACAAGCCTGTATTCAACTCCAACATGTTAACAGTCATACTATTATTTTTATATTTTTCATACAACGGTTTAACCAGTAAGCCCTGTACCTCCTTTTTTCCTCCTCTTTTATTTTCAACAGCTTAATATAAGATCCAAAACCATAGAAAAAAGAACCCTGCTAAATGTTAGATCACTACTAAAATTGCTAAGGATTAGGGGAAAATAGTGAAGTACTTATCAAAGACATGTCCTCATCTTCCCTCACTTCAGGAAACAATGAAGCCCCTTCAGCCTCTCTTTCTTCAGCAGGCAAGTGCCGCAGCAACTAGAGAAAGGTAGTTATGTGTGATTTAAAAGCACCCTTCAAGATAAGTCAGTGTCAGGGCCAGATTCCAACTCTGCCTTGTTCTCTGATCTATCATTCACCAGTCCTCAATGACTACTGAGCTGTTTCCTAAACACTCAATATCTTGAAAGTCCAGGAGAGCCTGCTAACAGCTCCTCTAAGTAAGCAAATAATCACCTTTGCATTTTCTTTTCTATTATGGGGTTGGGGTGAAAGTTGCTACCATCTAACTGCTTCATAGAGCATATTTCATCTGGACAAAGCCGGTATCACTGTGAGAATCATGATTTTCTGTTTCTCATGTACATTTATGTAAAATGATCCTGCCTGCACTGTTATGTGAAAGGCTCCAGCAGACAGAGCAGGATGCCCCATAATTATCTCAGCTAAGAAAACTGGCACTTATAACGACAATTATTACCATGTGTCGAGTACTGCAACTCAGAACACCTGATTAATGAAGGTTTTCTCAAATAATCTCTTTTTTAAAGCAGTTTTTTGACAGTGTCTCCCATTGATAGTACTTGGAACCAATGGATAATACTTTACATGCATAACTGAATAATAGGTTTAAGCAAATAGCATTTGTTTAAACTACAGTGTGAGCAGCTTCAGAAAAAGGTCTGGTAGGTAAAGTCAAGTGTGTCTGACAGTTTTTAAAGGCAAGTTAATATTTTTCAGGAAACAAATTCATAACTGCATGTGTCCTATTTCATTCAGTGCACTCCTTTGAGCCATGTTGAGTCAGCTCAGATAGTCAGCACGAACAGATGTGCACTCTGCAGGAAAACATCCAGATGTAGCTGGAGCAGCAGGTAGGCTACTGTTTCAAAAACTGCTGTTACAAAAACTACAAGCTGCCTGAGGATGGATAGATAGATAGATAGATAGATAGATAGATAGATAGATAGATAGATAGATAGATAGACAGATAGACAGACAGACAGACAGACAGACAGACAGACAGACAGACAGACAGACAGACAGACAGACAGACAGA